>BGPR01054420.1:0-10210 GCA_013235015.1 Araneus ventricosus
CGAACAGGATAACCTAAACCTAATAATATAACCTAATATGCGAACACGATAATTCAGAAACGCAAGAAGCAATGTGAAAAAAATTTGCTATTTGACTTGACACCAAATTTCTTGATCTTTATCAAATTTTGGACCGAATCGATGTATGGAATCAAAATTCAAACTAAATTCTCTTCCCTATATTACGAAGTTTAGCATAAAACGCACAATATTGAGTAAGTATACAGGAATGTCGAGGGGAGGACGGGTGTCTACATGAAGATCAGTGGTGTAGTCGCAAAATAAGCAGTGTCGGAACGCTCGAAATGCAGTGCCGGAACGCTCTAATCTGGGATACAAAAGTAATGCTGTTTTAAGGACGTTTCCACAAATTTTCTTATTTATTTCTCTTGGGAAAAAAGCAGTGTCGGAACACTGTTCCGATGCGTTCCGGCTCACTACACCTCTGCTGAAGATATTGCCATTTTCGCTGACGTCACAGTTAATCCCCTTCCAAAAGTACAATCTTTTAACACCAGACAAGAATGTTGTAAGAGTAACAAAAATTTGACAGAAGGGGGGGGGGGGGGGGGCACAAAGAAAGTAGCTTACACAGTATGACAAATATAAAATCATTTTATATTACATTATTATAACCTGCCTAGTGGCATAATTTTAGCTATTAGGATCGGAGGATCATTTGTTCGATATCGTTGCAACAAAAAAAAACACTATCTTTGTGTATTCGATACAGGTGGGATCTGTCTCGGTTTGAATGTCCTTACTTTGGCGAGGTGTGGACGTTTGGACAATTTCAGGTGTCACCCTCGTTATCTAACTGCTTTTTCAAATTGCACCATGAGTCATCAATAACGCTCATGTAGCTACAAAACATTTATTACGTTTATTAACCGTTTATTGAACAAACTGTTCAATAAACGGTTTAGTGTTAAAAACTAAATTAACCGATTAATTGTGATGCATTATAATGATAATTGACGAGCAAAGTGAGTTCTTGTTTCACCTGGACCGCTCATTTCGGTTTTTTTTTTTTTTTTTGAAGGCCTTAAAAACGACGCATGTTTTTATTTTTTCGATTCCGTTCCAAAATGGTGGCCGTGTTAATGTTTTTTTTGGCGATTAAATGGCGACTTTGGCACCATTAAAACATTTGAATAATTTTAGTAATTTGAGACATTTAATTGTTAATTCTATAATACTGATAAAAAACATAATTGTAATTTTTGAACAAAGCTAAAAGCAGAGACTTGTGTAATTTAAAAAAAAGGCTAAACTTTAAAGATTGCAATATGTAATTTTTTTTAATGTGAGGTCTTCTATTCGCAGAACTACTAATTTAGCTTCAAAATGAGCCGTTTATTGACCAAATACATATGTGTATTTTTATGTATGTAAATTTAACGATTAATTATAAAGCATTGTAATACTTAAATAGCTCAAGTAAAGTTTCAAATCGGGACTTTAATATACTTCAACCAATCAATTTTCTCTCTCTCTCTCAGTTTTAACTCGACCGATCAGCATTTTGTCTGTCTGTAAATTTGTTTGTTACGCCATTACGGCCAAAAGCGTAGTTCGATTTTCTTCGAATTTGGCATAAATGTTCCTTGAAGCAATAAAAAACGATGTATATGTAAGGATTTGTATTTTTAGAATTCCTTTAAGTGGCAGTTTTCCTTATTCAAAGGTTTGGCTAGTCAGTGGCAAGTTTGGGACCATTAAAATATTTGAATCATGTGGGCAAAGGCGATACATTTAATTGTCATTTCGTTAATACGCAGACATTTTATTGTGATTTTGTTAATAGTGATAAAACCGACTGTTTCGAAATATTTTAGTTCCAATATTTCGTCAAGGGGCAATCAATAGCTTAAACTTTATAAAAACTGATAAGAGAACCTACATCTCTTTGGAATAAGTAGTTGAATACATAACATGCATGCAATCATCTTGATGTTCAGACATATCAATCAATGCTAAGCAGACAGATAAAATCTAGTCAATGACTTTGTCAATTTTCTGTATTTCTCTGCCTTTCAGTTAAGTTTCGAATATTTAACATTTTTGGAAAAAGGAAAAAGCTTAATTTATAAAATGCTGTAAAATTACCCCCTTTTTTACTTTTTCGTATACGAAGTATACAAAGAGAAAGTATTATAATCGTCAAAACACTCGAACTCGAGATTTTGACGGATCTCCACGTTTTAGACCTTCCTGAGTCCGAAAAACACAATTTTGGAATTATGTCTGTGTATCTGTCTGTCTGTGAACACCGTAACTCGCAAACTATTAATGCTACGGGGATGAAATTCGGTATGTGATCTTTACACATATTTTGTAGGTTTCTATCAAATCTTGGACAAAATCCGTCTACGGGAAGTCTGTCTGTCCGCGTTCATGTGAACACTATAACTCAAAAACTTGAATAGCTAGATGGATAAAATTTAGTACACAGTTTTATCATCATTAATGTTGGTCCGTATCAAAGTTTGGGCAAATCCGTCGAAGGGTTGATGTTCTGTCGGACTGTATAATCGCATAGGGTAAAAATTATATCTCCTAAACCCTTCGGCTTAGATAAATAAAAATTGGTATGACGGTTGCTAATATTAATTATAGATCTGTGCCCAAATTCCGTTTCAATCGGCTAAAAAAAGGCGTTCAAATTGCATATTAAATTTTTTTACTTGCGTACTTTAAGCAATCTCTGCGCATGCGCAAGCTATTCAGTGATAGCGAACGAGGTCATTTTCTCCTGTTTTCTTTTCGCTGGCGTACGCCCTCGCGTTAGCGGAGCTTGCTGGAGTGTTATAGCAAATTAATATTGCTAAGTTTTAATGCATACGCATCTCTTTGAATATGATTTTTCGGTTTGGTTTGATGGAGTTTACTGGCTCAAAAATAATTTTTGATTATGTTTCGCCAAACATATGGTCTTCGATGATTCTTCAGCTAAATATTTTACAATCACTTTAATCTACAATGGAAAACTTTATGATAGTCATTGCATTCTGGATTACAGTTGGTTCGAATTTTTTATCCACGCAGGGGGAGGGGAAATTACACCTTTTTGAGAAATATACGAGAAAATTTAGGGGAAGCCACTCCCGCTGGTTTCTCTTAAAGAAAACTTTTTGGTATGGACGAGTTTTCGGTTTTGTTTATTTGGTTTCACAGAACGCTTTCCGGTAACCCTCCGATTTAAGCAATCGCCGTATCCTTTTGTATATGAAGAGCCAAGTTCGAACCAGTTTTTTCTTTAGTATACAAAGCGTTGAATTTCATGTTCTTTGAGTTCGTTTAATTCTTTTTATATAAAACGGATAAAAATACAGCTTAAATCTAAACGGAACGATTGTAATTAGCAAAATCGTTTGGTTAAAAATTTAACTACCAGTGATTATCTACTTCGTTTGGTAAAAAGCTTAATCGCCAAACAAGCCTTAGAAGTCGCCAAAACAAACGTTAACGAACAATTATGGCAGCCTTTCCACAAAACGTGGATTTTAAGTAAGCATCGAGAGCTACAGCAATAGGAAAATCAAATTTAATGTTTCAAAGTATCCTTAAGCCTTAACATTAAGAAACTCTACGTTAAACATTAATTAACAGCTTCAAACGGAGTGTTGAAATTTCGAGGATTCCCACTGACGAAGCATTACGCCGGAAGTCGGTCGGTATAGCAGAAGTTCCACATTACCCCGAATAAACAAAACTAAACAAAACAGAAAACATGTCCAGAAAAAAAAGTATTGTAAACTCGTCAGAAAATTCCAACCCAATGTTTTCATGAATCTCCAGCTTTTCAAATCTTTGCATGTCCGAAAAAAAACATTTTTGGAATGATGTCTTTATGTCTGTCTATGAACACGATAACTCAAAAACGCGAAGAGCTAGATGGATGAAATTTGGAATATGGTTTTAGCATCCGAATTGTAGATGTGTGTCAAATTTTGGACCAAATCAGTCTGCGGGATAAACATAAACGCTGTTCTGTCACCATGGTCATTGCCGTAGCGAGGATAAGTAGCAACGGGAAAATAATACGATTTATTTCATCCCAGTCGTTGTCTGTATGTTCGCGTATTCGTGAACACTATAACTCATAAACAGAGCGAGCTAGATGAATGAAATTGAATACGTGGTCTTTTGACCGAACTTGGAAACATGTGTCAAATTTTGGAATCAATATATCGAAAGGAAGACGTCCAAAATGCATACTCGAATATCTTCAACGCACTGCTAAGCGCAGAACGTGAAATATTGTCAGTGGTGTTGCGAGGGTCAGTGACGTCCGGGTCAAATGGTTTTCCCGTTTCCCCATCACCATCAGTGACTTGGGTTCTGTAAACGGCACCAGGGGCCTTGTATTTTTTCGCCCTTATCGTATTTGACTTTAAAAGTGACATAAACGCTGTTCTGTCACCATGGTCATTGCCGTAGCTAGGATAAGTGGCAACGGGAAAATAATATGATTCATTTCATCCAAATCATCATCAGTGACTTAACAAGTGTGACTGGCTCCAGCGGTATGGTATCACTGGTATGGCCGCCTAAGAAGTATATAATTAATTTTATGTTCAACGGCACTGCTCAGAGCTAGGGTGTGGTCGATTTTGATTCTTCTATGTGCTTTCTTTAGTTTTACCCTTATCAAAATAGCAACTTCTGGGCCGGTAAAGGAATCCCCTTTTGCTCTTTAATTGAAATGTAAATATTGTTACCAAAATTCATCTGGTGGGTGTACGCGAATGCAGTCCAATAACAGGATACTAAAAAATAGCTTTTTATTAAACGAATATTCCAGAAAAACACGCAGCACACCCCTATTAGCACAAGATGTCCTACAATATTCATACGATATCTTGACGATGTTGTACTGCATTCAGAATATCGGAGCAACATCGTGGAGAAATCTTAAAATATATTGTGCTAATAAGGACGTAACAAAACTGTAAAGTTTTTACTCTAGACTCCGGAGTTATTAATTTAGTACAGAAGGAGATGAGGATATTGATGTAGCCGACAAAGACATGAGCTCGCGCAAGAGCATAATAATCTCAGACAGGGTGATGAGCGAGTACAGTGTCCTAGCTACCAAGAACTCAGCACTTCACACTTTCCTAAACATGCATACTTTCTTATTTCAGAAGGATTTCGTCATGGCGACACAGTGCAGGTACACACAGAATAAGAAGACGACTTTAGAAGGAAAACATATTTAATATAACAACAATTAGATTAAAAACATAAATGAAATCATTACATCATATGACCACGCGCGCGGTGAGATGATAACAAAAGTGAGAGAGTGAACAGGCGGGAACATTGCCGCTAAATATCTAGCAGCTTGCTTGCCATTGGTCCAAGGATGACATTACCAAAGTGGACGGGTTAGATCTGCATACAACTGCAGTTTACACCACGGCTGGCGATGATGCCGGAAAACTAAATACCACTTGTTTAGATTAACAACGCAAGCAGATCTCTAATAAAAATCAGTCACAAGGCTTCCAATAGCGCTCAGCGTATATTGGCTCACCAGCTTGCACTTTTGACAGAATTCCAAACTCGGTATTTATACCTTTTCCGTCAAGATGTGACGTCACGTAGACTTCTCTCGAAGATCTTGATATTTCCGTTCTTTGTAGAGATAGGGCCATATTTTTTGTATTTTTAGAAGCTGTGTTTTGTCGCCAAATTTGTCGCCAAGGTCGGAATTAATTAGCTTAGTTTCCAGTAAAATCTCTGTAAAACTCTCTTTCCTGCCATAACATTAGCAGTTTAGGGAAACAACTTTACAACTTCGTAATAATATGTATATATAACAATACATACTTAGACTAGCGTTGACTTGTACTTCATTTTTTATGTAAAGGTACTAAGCAATTGTATATAAATGAATAGCTCTGCTATAATATTTTATTGGAATACAAACGTAATATTTTATTGCGAAATATTTTCAACTTCACATGTGATTCTGTTTTTTAAATTTCCGTTGTACAAAATATTACCCTCGGCCTATTTCACTGTTTCTCTCAAACTTGTTGTACACCGGGATGTTTTATAATTCTTTTTAGAAACTCATCTATTAGTAAATATCGCCTTATAAAAGGAAAACAGATTGAAAACTCTCATGTGGAAGTAACTGAAGAGGTTAATCCCAAACTGGAGGTTAGCAGGAGTAAAAGCGAAGTGGTCTTCTCTTTTTAGAAGCAATAACTTAAAAGATTGGAATAGAAATTTCCTTTCAAAACGAACTCTGGCTGTTAAGAGAAATACGATCAGATTTCATGTAGATATGAGGAGTGAAAGACAGCAGGGCTACAACTTTTTTTATCTGAGTACGAACTGTCAGTGCAGCTCAAATTAAAAATCTCACTTTTGAAAGTAACAACTTATGTTACGAATATATTAAAAGCTTCCCGCTTCGCAATTGCTGTCTGTTAGGTGAAACAGAATAACCACTTCTTCTTTTAGTCCATCTGTTTCTCTTCACACTTACGAAGAGATTTCTCTAGTCATCAGAGATATCTTATACTTCCGTCAAGATAGAAGACAGAGCTTTTATTTTATTTTTGTTTAAAATCCACTTCCAATTTGAAGGCTTCATAGTGTTCAGATGATAACAGAATCATTCGAAGTCCTTTGCTTCCCGGCGAACGGAAACTTCTGATCCTCAGATGATGTAAGTGCTCATATTCAATACATGTTTCGTAGCTTTAAAACAATACTGTAGTTTCATCTGTTGTAAAATATTTTGTATTGCATTGCTGTGTTCTTTTTTCAGGATTTCAATATATTTTTATACTATTCCAAATTTATTAACTGTAACTAGAAAATTTAGATAGATCATAGTTGCACAGATTACGGTTGTTAAATTAAGCTATTAAAAAAATTACTACAATGATAAAAGCTGCAAAATTAAATAAATTCGATACTCTCACACAATTCAGTGGAACTTAAAACAAATCTCTCCATAAGAAGGCAAAATTTGAAATTTGCGTGCATTATTTTTCATATATGTTATTTAAAAGCAGGCGCGTGTTACTTACATCCAGTCGATTATTAAATAATTATAAAACAAATAAATTATTGATATCTTTATGTTATGATTATTTAACAATCGAATGTGTTAAATTTTCTTTATAATTTATTTTCTAATGAATATTTCGCAGTTAAGAGAAAAAGCACATCATTTTGCAGTTTCTGTTAACTGAGGCCTGACAAAGAAAATTAAAGAAAAATCCGATAAAAAGAATTTTGGTTCGCATAAAGCGAATTCCTTAATTTGACTTTATTTAAGCTGAAGTAGAAACTTCTTCCTAGGATTCCTTTAATCATTTATTTTCCAATACTTAATTCCAAAGAAATTTTATTCGTTACTTTTCAAGTGAAATATTTAATAGTTATTAATTTCATAGTTAGAATTTAAAAAGTTCTTAAACGTGATTGCGTAACGGAACTGTAATATGAGGGTCTCTAATTTTATCTTCTAGTTGATTTTATGTAATGACACAGATTTTTGGCTTTATACTTTATCCTACTTTCTGATGAAGTGGACATTTTAAGTTAATATTTTATATGATTGGCAAACCGCATAAATTACTTTTCTTCTATTTTTTCTATTAACAATGACCAAGTATTTTGTTCAGGAAAAATATAAAAATATAAACAAAAAAATTTGCATATAAAAAATCGATCTCATAAAAAATCAATCTCAAGAAATCGATCGCAAAAAACCTAGATTAAAATAAAAATATATACAAAATAGGAACAGAAAAAATTGATGTACGTAAGAAGCCCGCTCCAAAAACAAGCATTACTCTGTTTTATTCTAGAATTATTTCGTTTTCACAGTTGGTGATTTTGGGTGGAGAGGATAACGACTTATATTAACTTTTATCCGTAAGTCAATTACGCAGAAAAAAGCACTTTGAATATCATTGGAAAACTTCTCCTTCTAAAGAGCGGTTTGACATGACATTTCTATCATATTTGTTATCCATTTTTAGGTAGATTCCTTATAGGAAGTCTACCTATTGCAATGGTTCTCATAACACGACTTTCGGAAAATTTCTGCAGATCTTCACAGTTCATGCCCCCTAGAACCCAAAACTACCCTTCTTTAAAAAGTAAAAATATCCCGGGGCAAACCCGGTTGGGGGGGGTATGGGGCGCCCCCCCCCCCCCCCCCCTCAGAGCCAAGCCAGAATTCTTTATTTTATTTAAAATCATTACAGCTGTTTTTTCTTAATTTCAATCTTTAAAGGGCGAAATGTTCTTTTCCTTATATCTCCGGATTAAAGGAATCTACCTTTGCCTTCCGTCTTGCCGGCGGGGAATTTTTTTTTTATTTGTATTATTTTTTGTTCTCTTTTTTATTTCTTGTTTATAATGTTGCATTACTTTTTCTTGCTGACGAAGCTTATTCGCGAAGGAAAAATAAGATTTTCCTTTTCACATATTTTTCATTTTTGTCCATTATTTTTGTCTTGTAATTTTTATACTTTCAAAAAAATTTGTAATCCTGTATATATTACATATATATCCTTTCAGCGAGCCCTCCTGCGCAAATGTTGCGACAAACTGGATTTTTCATACCCTGTTCTCAGATTCGGGGTCAAAACTGTCTGAAGATCATTGTTATTCCTTCATGCGACCCATCTCTTCAGGATTAAATGGGTTTGTCCTAGTTTCTAGGTGATTTCATACTGTTTTATACTTCGGTCGTAAAGTTTACGCCGCGCGCTGGCTCGTGTAATTGGATATTTTTTTCGCGTCTTAATGTCTCATTTTGGTATTTATGTATCCATTGCGCATTACGGCGATTTAATACTTTATTTTACAGTGTCAAAATATTTAATATTGTTACAAAAATCGTTCTGTGGGTGTATGGTGTAAACAGTCCAACACGCAGGGTAATGGAGAATGAAGGTTTGTTCACAAATATGCAGGAAAGCACGAAGCACAGGTAACAGGAAACAATAGATCCTGCTCAGATTAGCAACGTAAACAGACAACAATTCACAGGTAATATCTGTTCAGTACTATGAGATTTAGCAACTCAAACAGTCAGCAAATCACTAATAACGACAATAACACCACTTTCAATACCGCTCAGCTCACCAGTTTTCTAGCTCGCACTGCAGACGAAACTCTAAAGTCGTTCCAGTCGATCAACACCCACTCTGATCCAAACTCGGCCCTTAAATACTCTCCCCTGTAGGCCGTGACGTCACATGGAGTTTTCTCGTACATTCAAGCGTATTTTCTTTCCTAATAGAGATATCGAGAAAAGGGTCGCATTTTCTGGAATCATCGATTTCTCCCAATGTCGCCATGTCGCCAAAATGGTCGCCAAGGTCCAGGCTCGGTCATCCAATACTTACCCCTGTAAAACTCTTTTCCCAAACATAAGATTTGTCAAGCAGGAGAGCGACATTAGATTTTTGTAACAATATGTAAGAAGCCTGCTAATAATCCACCAAGCCGAAGAATTTTCTTGAAAAGCACTAAGTCTTACTGAAAAATACCTTACTAGTCGAGCCCAAATCTGATCATCGCCATATGACGTTACTTCGTCTTTAAGTCTAAATCATACATCACCATCTGAAGAAACAATTTAACAGCAAAGAGCATAGAGACGAGGAATTTGTGATTTGTCTGTAAACGAAATAAAAAGATCATCAGCATCCATAAAATGCAGGAGGTGCAACAGATATACATGTAAGTGCCTTCTCTAACCAAAGTTCAATGTTTCGAATGCAAGGACAGTGATTAGAAACTAAGAAGAAAGTCTTTGTTGTATAATCTCAGATTGTCTAACGGTCTTCTTTTATGATCTATTGCTAATTTATTTTTTTACAAAGTAATCTTATTATAACTCATCACTTTCTCTGATTTCAATATAATTTTAGAGTTTTAAGATAGTATTAGAAATCATTTTCACTCTCGATGTACAGATTTGCTTTCCTGACAAATCTCTTAGTACTACACTGCTGTGGGAAAAAAAGTGACGGGTGGCTGTCTTTTTCAAACAGCCACTGATGTTAAAGGCGTAAGACTACTTTACTCGCGTGACTCTTTTATTTCTCGAAGCTTCTCGGATTCTCTTTGTTACTCGCGATACTCCTTTGTTTCTCGAAGTTACTCGTGATTCCCTTTTGTCTCTCTCGACACAGAAAGAGATTTCTTATTTTTACCTCGC
>BGPR01054421.1:0-10209 GCA_013235015.1 Araneus ventricosus
CAGAATAACATACTGCAATTAGATACAAAATAGTAATAGATGTTCATTGATTAAAATAAAAAATTGTTATTCAAAACCGCTTCTCCCCCTTTAGTTCCCTTAAACGGGGTTGTACTGTAATAACATAAAATAGCTCAGTGTAGATGGACGCAACTACGCAATAGAGTAACAAATGCAAAGCAACTATCTAAGATAGCTTTCGCAAAACATTGAAGGGAAAAAAATTAGGAGGCTGCCGAGATTTTGACCAAACTTTCCTAACAATGCTGTCACTAAACAATACTGAAGGCGATTCTTTTCTCCTCGCCCTCTATTATTCTTTTCAAAAGAAATTATCATCATCGTGTCTCAGCAATAAATCGCACATGGAAATAATGATCATTTATAGTTCTCTACTCGTCCAAATACTAAAATTATACAAAATTAGGTCATTACCACAATCAATTATTCATCAAATCTACAATTCTGTGATAATGTCTGATAGTTTAGCACAGATTATGCGTGAATCGCCACTATTTGCAAGTTGTAGTTAATATTTTCAAAAATCTTAAAAACCAAAATTATCATCCTTTTCAGATGAGGTTTCTTAGCGTAACAACAAATAGATGTCGCATTTGGCGCTGTGTATATGTAGTGAAGTAGATAGCGCAATAAAATCATATTTGACACGATATTGATGGTAAAAGTGTTATCAAAGGTGCTTTTACATAAGAAGAAGATTGAACTGTGTACAGGAGTACCAGTGCAATTCACTTCCACTCAATCTCGGTTGCTGCTTAAGCCTCAATATATAAACAGATCGTAGACACCATGATTGGAAATCAGATGAATAAAGAAGAAAACAGACGCCAGACAAAGAAGTGTCGGAGTTGTGAGTGTACTGATTTTGCCAAAATTTTAAAGGTCATGGAAAGGAGCTCATATGACATTGTGAAGCAGATTTATTACAAGAGGGTTAAGGGGACTTACAAAGCCATCTATCGGTGAAATTCGAAGTTGGCATTCTTATCTTGAAAATAGCAAGAGATTCGGGAATAAAATACATTACGAAGTTATACAGTGTCATCTATTTTATATGTAGAAGGGCATTGCACACATTTATACTAAGGAGTCTTGAACGAATTCGGTGTTTATCCATATCAGCCAATACCAGGAAAGAGGTTATACGTGGTGAAACTTCATCGTCTATCTCATGAATTGAGAAGAGTGCAATTTTTCTAAACTTAACGTCGGTATGAGGCTGATTTGAAATAAAGACTCGCATTTTTCTTACGAAATAATCTAGTAAGAATTGCTTGAACGGATTTGCCTGCGAATCTTTCACATGTATTAAAATTTTACAAATAGTTCATACGTTAAAGGACGTAGACTTCAGGTATCTAGATTTCCAAACAGTTTTTGACTAAAATTTACAATTTTTTTTATTGCTTTATTTTATAGCCCATTCGTTTATCTTTTTAAATCTGTATTTGTTTTACTGCTACCATTAATAGAAGCGAGGCTACAAATGTTTTTATGAAACGAAACAGACAAAAACGAAACCGGAGGTGTCATAAAAAGGACTGGAAGTTGCATTTTTGTCACTGTTTTACCCAACATAAATGCAGATTGAATTGAAAATGAAATTATAATATGCTCTATTAGCGATCCACGACAATTTTATATCGTTTCTGAACTATTTTTATGTAAGAAAATTTGGCAACAACATTCGTTTGGAAATTATTATTAAATTTTTTATTTTTTTTTATTTTCATTTCATGTGCCTGCTGCTTGATCGCACGTTTTGTCAAAGTTATTTTCACTGAAAATCGTTTAATTCTTAATTATTTTTTATATCGATTGCTCTTTTTGACATTGGAATGTGTGGGAAAGTATTAGCCGAGCCAAAAAAAATAAATGTTATAATAATCGTTCCTCAATGTCCAAATAAGTAGCAACTTCTGTTGCTGGAACATCTGCAGAAGTAACGTTGACATATAGTGAAAAAAACTGTAGACCTTTCAAAAACATTTCAGAAAGGATTCTATAGGTAAATATAATTGACTGGATTCAGGATATTGATTGGATATTGATACTGAAATATTTTTAAATATTTTAATCATTTGTTTTGCCCAACAACAATGTGCAATATTTGGTGCAAGACTCTATTTTTGCTTTGTGCTTCAACTGCTGTTTATATTGTAAGAATTGAATCTTCTAAAAGGATTTTGATTCTTCGAGGTAACAAGAAAAGTGCAGTGAAATGAATACCAAATTTGTATTTGTATTTAGAATTATTGGTAAAGGTTTTACTGCTGCGCAGAAACTTTATGCTACGTTGAATTTGCCAGCATTTCTTACCAGAGTTTCTTTTTAAAAAAAAGAACTGTAACTCCTCCATGTTTCTGTGTCAGTTTTATAAAACTAGTGGTTTTTTAGGTAGGTGATATTCGGGATTATTTAGTAAAATATAAATCAAAACATTAAATGCGTTTTTGAAAGAATGTGTCTTTTATCTAAATTTTAATAAGCAAAACATGATTCAGAAAAACTTATTAAAATCTTTCTCTGGAATTTTGTGCATACATTACCTCAAGTGTAATAATGTCAATGAACTAAAGATTTAGATCTAACATGTATAGTTTTTGATTTTTGGCTATTTATTGATATCAAAAATTGTGATTAAGAACATGTGCGAAGAGCTATAGCATTTTTTGTAAAAGCAAATATTTCTTATATTTTAATTCATTGTCTTCAGCACTGTTCCAAGTTTTCTGTGTAAAAAAAGAAATTAAATCCATGAATAAGAATTCCACGTAGAGTGTTTTGCGTTTCGCAATAATTTTCATTAGATTTTATCTAAATTATCCCATCATTTAATTTCTTGAATAGGATTATTCATTGATTCCATCCAGAAAATGCACTAAAATTGTTAATCACAGGGCTCTTCAAAAAATTTGCCTCCCTACCTAGTCAGATACCTTAAGCCAAATATCTGAATTTGCATAAACGCGTTTAAACAAATTCTACCACTATTTTAATACAAAAAAGTTCCATATAAATTTTTTAAAATTTTCTACCACAATACATTATGAGGAAGGTTATTTACTTTAATTAAAAGCCTAGATTATTATTTTCGGGCTGGTAAATACAAGTAGGGTCTAAGATGAATTCTACAGTACAATGGTAATTTCCGGATCTCCACAAGTGAATAAGGTAGTTGGTATTTCGGCGTGCCATGGAGTTAGAATTAGCCAACAAGCAAGTGAAGATTTTCTATATTCGTGCGCGCCAAATTTATTATGCACTTTTGCTGTCAAAATTGATAGGAAAAGTTGCTCGGTGGATTGGTTACTTTTTTATTTCATGTTGATGAAAATTTAATTTGGCCGTTATTTCTTAAAAAATAGAAACTTGCCAAATAACGATATGAATAGAAATGTAAAGCAAAATAAAATTTAAAATTGCACTGGTTTGAAACTTTTGTGCAAAAAATATGTTTAAAGTGAATATATGAGCTATTCTTTACTGTTATCTGCACATAGTAGATACATAAAATGTGGCAATTCTTAAAAGCAAACTATAATTCCCGCCAGTATTATAAAACAAAATTTAAATATTTGAACTCAATAATGATAAATATTAAATTGTTAATCTGTAATGCAAAGCAGAATATATATGTGTCTGCCATTTACAAAAACTCCTCCTAGAAGGTGAAAGGTAGCGACATGAAACTTGTACATGACATTCTGAAGTACATTTCTAGGTTAACTATGCTAAATTCAACATTCAAAATTAATTAGTTCTTAAGATATTTAATTAAATTTAATTAAGAATTTGAAAATGCACTATATTATTTATATTATTATTTATTATTATTACTTTAAAAAATATGTGACTGAAGTCCTATCACCTGATGAAAGTATTTTTACGTATAAAGAATTTTTACTTCCTTTAGTTTTATTCACACGAAATAATCTCCCATCGCAAATGCAATCGAAAGCGAAATAAATACCTACGTTAGAGAACCAATGAATCAACACAATTTTGACGGTGAGCTCTGGCTAAAGAAAATTTGTGTCGATCATTTTTTTTATATTGAAAAACTGTTTGATATTTGAGAAATGCCACATAACTGATGCAAATACAGAGGAAAAAATCAACGAATCGGATCGATAAATAATTTCAGCCGCATCGATATTTTAGAAGTGGCTACTATATAAAAATGTTAAAAATAAAAAAGCATAGAATAGAAAAATTAAATCTACCACGAGTTTTAAATAACTCGCAATCACGAAGTGATAAATCACCAAATGTAAAGCTCCGAATGGAGGAAAAGAAAATTTCTGGAATGCCCCAAGCTCAATTTCGGAAAATGAGATTAAAAATTCACTTATCAGAAATAAGGATATAGGCCTTATTTTAATACATATTTTATGGTTTCTTTCAGAACGATTGCTCCTCAGAGCGGCTAATTTTTTTAGGAATGGAAGATGGCAGTTGTAGATTGGTTTCACTGTCTTTTTATTTTAATTTGTCATATAAGTTTATTTTCGATTTTAAGAGGAGTCTCAAGCATTGGACGAATAACAAATTTTCTAATATCAAGGTTCTTGGACAAAGATTTTTCTTAAAAGATATTTATTCGGGGCTTTTCTAAAAGAGTAAATTCTGTGTTAATCAATATAAATTTATTCTTTCATTAAAAAAAGTTATTTAAAATTCGTTACAGGAAAGCTTAATAATCAATTTTTTATTTGCAGCCTAATAGAGGGCGGCACGTACTTACACATGCATTCTTGCTGGAGTCGTTGCGCTTGAAGAATGATTCGAATAATTTTTTTCTAGTTTTTAGATTGATTTCGATAGTTCAGGAAAATTCCTAGTCTGTTTGATTTTCAAATACTTTCAAGTTTCGTCCAAAACTTGTCTCAAGTACAAATATCAAATTTTGATAAAACTGAGCTTTTTTCAATCTTTTTCTTTATTCTTCATTAAAACATAGAAATAATTTTGTTTTGTTTTTTGTTTTATGAATCCTGTATTCCTCTCTGTTCTCGTACTTTGTGATTTTCTTCATCTCTGTATTTTTATTCGACTTCTTAATCTCATTCATACGCGACCATTTTTTGACTACCGCAGTTCCGGCCGCAGTTATGCATTAGGAAAAAGTGACAATTTGAGATATAGGCTATTGAAAACATGAAAGAGGAACTGTCGCATGACAGTTTCGGTTTTGAACATAAAAGTTTGTATTTGCACTTAAATATCGTATTTATATTTTGTATATGCACTTTTATGTAATAAATATTATAAAATATTTAATATTTAGTTTTGGGGGGCCAGAAAGGGAAATTTAATCTTAATGTATGACATGTTACTCTCTTTCTCACTCTATGGTATTCCTATTCTTATTCTTTCATACTCTATGTATGGCATGATACTCTCTCAATCTCACAACTGTTACTCACGCACACAATCATTCAAGAAAAACAAGGAATTTGAACTGATTAGTTAAATGTTATATTTATCTAAAGGTCCGTTAATCATGGTCTGATTGTCTAGAATAGAAATGAAAATTTAGATTATTTCTTGCCCACTTCTGTCTGAATATTTGAATGCAAATGCAGAAATCATGCTTGGAAAGTTCAGTTACTGTAACAAGATTAACAAAACATATTAACAAAAAAATCTCAAAATTACTATATAAATTTATATCTTTTAAAATTTTGAATTATATTTTAAGAGATCTACTCCACATCAATATGTTTTTCTTAACTCTTTAACGATTCACATGCACTAAAGAAGGTTATTAATGCTACAAATGTAAAAATTAAAATGCTCTATTGATGAATGAAGTGTATAAAAAGTCTCAATTGAAGCTGCATAAATTGAGAGATTTTTAAAATATTTTATACTGTAAAAGATACCTTATTAGTAAATGTTCCTATACTTTTTCATATGAAAACTTATATACATATGAATGCAATAGATTACATACCTGTTTATTATGTATTTACATATTTTCTTGATAGAAATTTCCAATTTCTCAAATTCATAAACATTAACGTCAAGCATATTCTAACGAAATCTCAGAATGAAAAATATAATGAGCAACTCTATTGAACATTTAATTAACTAGAATAAGCATATAAACTTGCAAACACACCACAGAAAAAGTTTTATTAAAAACAAAGGCAATTCTCTGAATGCGTCACCAAGTACTGCGTCATGAATGTCAAAATTCTAAGTACTAATTTTCCAATCAAAGGTACTAATTTTTAGGAAAAAACTTCCACTAAAAGATCCCATTTCTGAAAGTGTCACAAGGAGTCGTCTATCTATAATTGTACAAAATTCGAAAATTAAAATGGTAACCGAAAATTTAGTCAACGAAGTTCAAAACTGAATGAATGAAATGCTTGGATGATATATTTCATCAATTTAGCTCGATTCGTTTCAAAATTATGAGCGGGTAAACTGTTGAGTTACTAATGTTAAAGCAAAATTTTAATTTTTATTGATATTTTCAGAAATATTACTTCACTTACTCAAGAATCAGTGCTCACTGGAGCAGATATGAATGCTCACAGCGCCTTTTGGGGTTATCCAAATGACAGCCCTCTAGGCAATGCAATGGAGGACTTCATATCCAGCACCAATCTCCACCCCCCTTAATGTTAAAGATGCAGGCCCAACCTTTCAACAACGCAACGCTAAAGGCTGGCCTGACCTGACACTTTCAATTGGCCAACATCTTTCGAATACAACATCCTGGGAAGTTCTAGAAGATGTTAGCTTCAGTGACCATAATTTTATCAAAATTCAACTTAATATTAAAATAAAATCTCACTCATATACTGGGTTCAAAACGGCCTATGGGGTCACAATAAATTCATTCAAAACTTTACACCCAAAGTTAACTCCATCTAACAAGAAATTAACTTCTGTGACTCAAAAAAAGATCTTGACAAGGTCACATCCAACTTGCAAACGTCAATCTTCCCGGGTTATAAGCGTTCTTATAAGACAAAAAAGTAAAAAAGAACTTTCACATCATTTGGTGGGCCCAGGACTTTGACATAAAGAAAAACGAGCTTAGAGCTCTCCAAAGAAGAGCATCTAAAACATCGACAACTCAGCAATTGAATTATCAACAGAAATTTGCAAATAAAAAAGCTTGTTTTAAAAAGTTATCTCTAAGAGAAAAAAGATCAACATTTAGGGACTTTTGCAAAAAAACTACAGGTCCCTATCACTAATCCAAGAAATACAACAAGTCCTCCTTCAGAACCCATCAATGCAACTTAACTGGATTAAGGCGCATGTTGGTTTTTTCGGTAACGAGGCAGCAGACTTCCTAGCCAAACAAGCTACTAAAGAAGGGACTCACCTCAATCTTCAGACCCCGAAATGTCATCTAAAGAAAATGCTTATGAACCTCTCTCTCAATAAATGGCAATAAGACTGGGATTCAGGCGACACTGGGAGAGCAATTTTTAATATACTTCCTAAAGTCACTCTAACCCCAGCTTCATGGTCAAGAGATTCCCACGGTCCTTTTCAAAGCTATCTCTATTGATTCCGGCTTCATCATTCAGATATCTGCACATGCGGGGAAGAGGGAGAACCTCTCCACTACGCAACTTCTTGTCACATGACGTTATCTTATCATTTTACAAAACCAAGTGCAGAAAATACTCAACTTTGGAGGAAAAGCGTACTTTTAAATAAATTATCAAGAATGAAAATAGCTAAATTCATATCTTTCCTCACTGAAAATGAGAACCTCATGAAACAGCCACCGGACGCAACCAGTTCATCCGCGACTCCGACCCAGATTTCTCTCCTTCACCAAGACCTCAAACTAATGGACTTAGACCATCTAGAGGTTCAATACCTAGGACCCTAATGAGTCCTCCCACAAGTATATAGATGCAGAGAACTTTTGGAACCTGTCTTAAAATTGTTTTTGCTTCGCGAGTTTTTCTCTTTCATTCATAAACACACATTTTTGATCGTTTTTATAATTTTCACACGTTTTTCGTCAAAGTTAAAACACTGTATGTAACCCTTTTTTGTTTTTTCAATAAAATCTCTACGCACACTCATCCAAACTGCAAACCGGATATTTTTATCTCTGGAGTCAGGGGTGTGTCATAGTGTAAAGTGAAGTAATCGACATAGCACTTTTTTGTAATAGTATGAAATACTCTACATATTTGCACTTGATGCAAATGTACATGTTGATACATGCTTTTGATTTTAAAATACTTTTGATTGCTAGTAATATTTTATCATATTTGATGAATAAAAATTTTTAACTAGCAACGCCTATAAATTTTAACAAGAATCGATTAAGATGGCCATTTTATAGGATCAGGCAAAATTTCAGATTTTACAGACGGAAAAGAAAATAATTTCAAGGAGATAGAATTGAAATATGAATACAACCATGAGCCTTTTAATGCCTTTAATAGGCGATATATAGACAAAGAAAGGAAATTTGTTCTATGTGTTTTTTGTTTCAATAGCAGTATCTAGATAATACTTGCATTTCGAAAGTAATACAATTGAAGTTTTGATATCGAAAGCTATATTCTTGATTTCTCAAGTTTTATATTTTTTCATGAGGCAAAAAGCAATTTTCAAGATTGCAATGCCTTTGTATTTTGCAAGTTTGTATCGCTGGTTTCAGAAATAAATATATTAATTATGTGTAAACTATTTATTTAAATTACTAAAGCAAGAGGTCTTTATAATTAAAACTCTCATGAGTTGATCGATTTTCTTTCTCTCTGCTCCGTTACTGGTGTGTGGTAAAATAGTCCGCTTAGAAAGCTTCGACAAGTTTAGAAAGCTCGATTTACTAATGCGCCCTCTAGTGTTTTCTAATGTGTAGCCTGTTGGATAAACTTTATTTCGGAAGTTTCTACTACATTCCTATCAATATTTTTCAGATAATACTTAAGATTTTTCCTGTTTCAAGATGACATCGTGTTTCATAATCAAATGTTACGTCTTACGGTCAGATTGCACATAATGTGTTCACTTTCTTAAACAGAAAATATCACCGTTATTCTACAGTTAAACACCGGTAAGGCTGACTTGAAAGACTGACTATTTTCCTACGAAATTATTAAGTAAGTATTGTTTGAACGGATTTACCTTACAATCATTCACATCTGCAATCATGTTCCAAAAATATTTTCTACATTTAAGGAAATAGATAAAACCAAGAGCTTAAAAAGTGAAATGTATTTAGAAAACTTTTACCACTATTTTAGTGCACAACTTTTATATATATATTTTACACTTTCAACTAATACGCACATCAATGTCAGTCCATTGCTCTGTGGCGTGTTTTGTTATAGTCTGAATTTTTGTATTCGGGCTGGTAAATAAAAATATAGATATGTGAATTTGACAGGTTCAACAAGATTGTAGTTTGGGCAATCCACTGATGAAAAGGCGACTACTGAATGAAACACAGTAGTCGCCGCTGGATTACGGCTATAACGATCAGTCGGTTGTACTGATCTAAATAGCGTGGAAAGTATCTCTTGTATCCAAACACGTTGAAAATCCCTCGGTTTTAGTGATCAGCAATTCGATTGCAATGATCGGTTTCGATGGTCAGGTTTTGTGGTCCGGTGGAAGGATCACGCATCAGGACAATGCCGAATACCATTAGAAAAACCATCTTCTACCCAAAAAAATCTACAAGCTCTTCGAAGATCAGTTAAATACTGTGCTGTATCTTTTAATGAGCATTTTTCGTTTAATCAGTTCATTCAACGAATGTTTGGAAACTCAAACAAATTACTCGGTAAGTTTCTAGAAAATTCCAAAAATTAAATATTTATGAATTTCTTTTTAATTTTGTACATTGTATAGGTTTTCTTTTTCTAATTAAAATGAATGAATGTAGACTAAAAATTTTGTGTGATCTGTTTCCTTCTGCTCTTCTTGTGTATTCATAGATTTGTATTATTCTTAAGACATTTTGGATGCACTGATCGTGCGGATGCAGTGATCACCTTGGCTTTGACACAAAAATGTCACCACATTGGCGTTCACTAGTTCGTGTTTCTATGTTTCTTTGGTTACTCTCCGTCCGCCAACAATGTGTGGTCGCGTTGAATCTTTTATGTGAGTCTTGCTCTTGAAACAAAAAGGAAAGGTTGTTTTGTGGATGGATTGTTTTCTTTTTCATGTTGATGTAAATAT
>BGPR01054423.1:0-10209 GCA_013235015.1 Araneus ventricosus
ATATTTACATCAACATGAAAAAGAAAACAATCCATCCACAAAACAACCTTTCCTTTTTGTTTCAAGAGCAAGACTCACATAAAAGATTCAACGCGACCACACATTGTTGGCGGACGGAGAGTAACCAAAGAAACATAGAAACACGAACTAGTGAACGCCAATGTGGTGACATTTTTGTGTCAAAGCCAAGGTGATCACTGCATCCGCACGATCAGTGCATCCAAAATGTCTTAAGAATAATACAAATCTATGAATACACAAGAAGAGCAGAAGGAAACAGATCACACAAAATTTTTAGTCTACATTCATTCATTTTAATTAGAAAAAGAAAACCTATACAATGTACAAAATTAAAAAGAAATTCATAAATATTTAATTTTTGGAATTTTCTAGAAACTTACCGAGTAATTTGTTTGAGTTTCCAAACATTCGTTGAATGAACTGATTAAACGAAAAATGCTCATTAAAAGATACAGCACAGTATTTAACTGATCTTCGAAGAGCTTGTAGATTTTTTTGGGTAGAAGATGGTTTTTCTAATGGTATTCGGCATTGTCCTGATGCGTGATCCTTCCACCGGACCACAAAACCTGACCATCGAAACCGATCATTGCAATCGAATTGCTGATCACTAAAACCGAGGGATTTTCAACGTGTTTGGATACAAGAGATACTTTCCACGCTATTTAGATCAGTACAACCGACTGATCGTTATAGCCGTAATCCAGCGGCGACTACTGTGTTTCATTCAGTAGTCGCCTTTTCATCAGTGGATTGCCCAAACTACAATCTTGTTGAACCTGTCAAATTCACATATCTATATTTTTATTTACCAGCCCGAATACAAAAATTCAGACTATAACAAAACACGCCACAGAGCAATGGACTGACATTGATGTGCGTATTAGTTGAAAGTGTAAAATATATATATAAAAGTTGTGCACTAAAATAGTGGTAAAAGTTTTCTAAATACATTTCACTTTTTAAGCTCTTGGTTTTATCTATTTCCTTAAATGTAGAAAATATTTTTGGAACATGATTGCAGATGTGAATGATTGTAAGGTAAATCCGTTCAAACAATACTTACTTAATAATTTCGTAGGAAAATAGTCAGTCTTTCAAGTCAGCCTTACCGGTGTTTAACTGTAGAATAACGGTGATATTTTCTGTTTAAGAAAGTGAACACATTATGTGCAATCTGACCGTAAGACGTAACATTTGATTATGAAACACGATGTCATCTTGAAACAGGAAAAATCTTAAGTATTATCTGAAAAATATTGATAGGAATGTAGTAGAAACTTCCGAAATAAAGTTTATCCAACAGGCTACACATTAGAAAACACTAGAGGGCGCATTAGTAAATCGAGCTTTCTAAACTTGTCGAAGCTTTCTAAGCGGACTATTTTACCACACACCAGTAACGGAGCAGAGAGAAAGAAAATCGATCAACTCATGAGAGTTTTAATTATAAAGACCTCTTGCTTTAGTAATTTAAATAAATAGTTTACACATAATTAATATATTTATTTCTGAAACCAGCGATACAAACTTGCAAAATACAAAGGCATTGCAATCTTGAAAATTGCTTTTTGCCTCATGAAAAAATATAAAACTTGAGAAATCAAGAATATAGCTTTCGATATCAAAACTTCAATTGTATTACTTTCGAAATGCAAGTATTATCTAGATACTGCTATTGAAACAAAAAACACATAGAACAAATTTCCTTTCTTTGTCTATATATCGCCTATTAAAGGCATTAAAAGGCTCATGGTTGTATTCATATTTCAATTCTATCTCCTTGAAATTATTTTCTTTTCCGTCTGTAAAATCTGAAATTTTGCCTGATCCTATAAAATGGCCATCTTAATCGATTCTTGTTAAAATTTATAGGCGTTGCTAGTTAAAAATTTTTATTCATCAAATATGATAAAATATTACTAGCAATCAAAAGTATTTTAAAATCAAAAGCATGTATCAACATGTACATTTGCATCAAGTGCAAATATGTAGAGTATTTCATACTATTACAAAAAAGTGCTATGTCGATTACTTCACTTTACACTATGACACACCCCTGACTCCAGAGATAAAAATATCCGGTTTGCAGTTTGGATGAGTGTGCGTAGAGATTTTATTGAAAAAACAAAAAAGGGTTACATACAGTGTTTTAACTTTGACGAAAAACGTGTGAAAATTATAAAAACGATCAAAAATGTGTGTTTATGAATGAAAGAGAAAAACTCGCGAAGCAAAAACAATTTTAAGACAGGTTCCAAAAGTTCTCTGCATCTATATACTTGTGGGAGGACTCATTAGGGTCCTAGGTATTGAACCTCTAGATGGTCTAAGTCCATTAGTTTGAGGTCTTGGTGAAGGAGAGAAATCTGGGTCGGAGTCGCGGATGAACTGGTTGCGTCCGGTGGCTGTTTCATGAGGTTCTCATTTTCAGTGAGGAAAGATATGAATTTAGCTATTTTCATTCTTGATAATTTATTTAAAAGTACGCTTTTCCTCCAAAGTTGAGTATTTTCTGCACTTGGTTTTGTAAAATGATAAGATAACGTCATGTGACAAGAAGTTGCGTAGTGGAGAGGTTCTCCCTCTTCCCCGCATGTGCAGATATCTGAATGATGAAGCCGGAATCAATAGAGATAGCTTTGAAAAGGACCGTGGGAATCTCTTGACCATGAAGCTGGGGTTAGAGTGACTTTAGGAAGTATATTAAAAATTGCTCTCCCAGTGTCGCCTGAATCCCAGTCTTATTGCCATTTATTGAGAGAGAGGTTCATAAGCATTTTCTTTAGATGACATTTCGGGGTCTGAAGATTGAGGTGAGTCCCTTCTTTAGTAGCTTGTTTGGCTAGGAAGTCTGCTGCCTCGTTACCGAAAAAACCAACATGCGCCTTAATCCAGTTAAGTTGCATTGATGGGTTCTGAAGGAGGACTTGTTGTATTTCTTGGATTAGTGATAGGGACCTGTAGTTTTTTTGCAAAAGTCCCTAAATGTTGATCTTTTTTCTCTTAGAGATAACTTTTTAAAACAAGCTTTTTTATTTGCAAATTTCTGTTGATAATTCAATTGCTGAGTTGTCGATGTTTTAGATGCTCTTCTTTGGAGAGCTCTAAGCTCGTTTTTCTTTATGTCAAAGTCCTGGGCCCACCAAATGATGTGAAAGTTCTTTTTTACTTTTTTGTCTTATAAGAACGCTTATAACCCGGGAAGATTGACGTTTGCAAGTTGGATGTGACCTTGTCAAGATCTTTTTTTGAGTCACAGAAGTTAATTTCTTGTTAGATGGAGTTAACTTTGGGTGTAAAGTTTTGAATGAATTTATTGTGACCCCATAGGCCGTTTTGAACCCAGTATATGAGTGAGATTTTATTTTAATATTAAGTTGAATTTTGATAAAATTATGGTCACTGAAGCTAACATCTTCTAGAACTTCCCAGGATGTTGTATTCGAAAGATGTTGGCCAATTGAAAGTGTCAGGTCAGGCCAGCCTTTAGCGTTGCGTTGTTGAAAGGTTGGGCCTGCATCTTTAACATTAAGGGGGGTGGAGATTGGTGCTGGATATGAAGTCCTCCATTGCATTGCCTAGAGGGCTGTCATTTGGATAACCCCAAAAGGCGCTGTGAGCATTCATATCTGCTCCAGTGAGCACTGATTCTTGAGTAAGTGAAGTAATATTTCTGAAAATATCAATAAAAATTAAAATTTTGCTTTAACATTAGTAACTCAACAGTTTACCCGCTCATAATTTTGAAACGAATCGAGCTAAATTGATGAAATATATCATCCAAGCATTTCATTCATTCAGTTTTGAACTTCGTTGACTAAATTTTCGGTTACCATTTTAATTTTCGAATTTTGTACAATTATAGATAGACGACTCCTTGTGACACTTTCAGAAATGGGATCTTTTAGTGGAAGTTTTTTCCTAAAAATTAGTACCTTTGATTGGAAAATTAGTACTTAGAATTTTGACATTCATGACGCAGTACTTGGTGACGCATTCAGAGAATTGCCTTTGTTTTTAATAAAACTTTTTCTGTGGTGTGTTTGCAAGTTTATATGCTTATTCTAGTTAATTAAATGTTCAATAGAGTTGCTCATTATATTTTTCATTCTGAGATTTCGTTAGAATATGCTTGACGTTAATGTTTATGAATTTGAGAAATTGGAAATTTCTATCAAGAAAATATGTAAATACATAATAAACAGGTATGTAATCTATTGCATTCATATGTATATAAGTTTTCATATGAAAAAGTATAGGAACATTTACTAATAAGGTATCTTTTACAGTATAAAATATTTTAAAAATCTCTCAATTTATGCAGCTTCAATTGAGACTTTTTATACACTTCATTCATCAATAGAGCATTTTAATTTTTACATTTGTAGCATTAATAACCTTCTTTAGTGCATGTGAATCGTTAAAGAGTTAAGAAAAACATATTGATGTGGAGTAGATCTCTTAAAATATAATTCAAAATTTTAAAAGATATAAATTTATATAGTAATTTTGAGATTTTTTTGTTAATATGTTTTGTTAATCTTGTTACAGTAACTGAACTTTCCAAGCATGATTTCTGCATTTGCATTCAAATATTCAGACAGAAGTGGGCAAGAAATAATCTAAATTTTCATTTCTATTCTAGACAATCAGACCATGATTAACGGACCTTTAGATAAATATAACATTTAACTAATCAGTTCAAATTCCTTGTTTTTCTTGAATGATTGTGTGCGTGAGTAACAGTTGTGAGATTGAGAGAGTATCATGCCATACATAGAGTATGAAAGAATAAGAATAGGAATACCATAGAGTGAGAAAGAGAGTAACATGTCATACATTAAGATTAAATTTCCCTTTCTGGCCCCCCAAAACTAAATATTAAATATTTTATAATATTTATTACATAAAAGTGCATATACAAAATATAAATACGATATTTAAGTGCAAATACAAACTTTTATGTTCAAAACCGAAACTGTCATGCGACAGTTCCTCTTTCATGTTTTCAATAGCCTATATCTCAAATTGTCACTTTTTCCTAATGCATAACTGCGGCCGGAACTGCGGTAGTCAAAAAATGGTCGCGTATGAATGAGATTAAGAAGTCGAATAAAAATACAGAGATGAAGAAAATCACAAAGTACGAGAACAGAGAGGAATACAGGATTCATAAAACAAAAAACAAAACAAAATTATTTCTATGTTTTAATGAAGAATAAAGAAAAAGATTGAAAAAAGCTCAGTTTTATCAAAATTTGATATTTGTACTTGAGACAAGTTTTGGACGAAACTTGAAAGTATTTGAAAATCAAACAGACTAGGAATTTTCCTGAACTATCGAAATCAATCTAAAAACTAGAAAAAAATTATTCGAATCATTCTTCAAGCGCAACGACTCCAGCAAGAATGCATGTGTAAGTACGTGCCGCCCTCTATTAGGCTGCAAATAAAAAATTGATTATTAAGCTTTCCTGTAACGAATTTTAAATAACTTTTTTTAATGAAAGAATAAATTTATATTGATTAACACAGAATTTACTCTTTTAGAAAAGCCCCGAATAAATATCTTTTAAGAAAAATCTTTGTCCAAGAACCTTGATATTAGAAAATTTGTTATTCGTCCAATGCTTGAGACTCCTCTTAAAATCGAAAATAAACTTATATGACAAATTAAAATAAAAAGACAGTGAAACCAATCTACAACTGCCATCTTCCATTCCTAAAAAAATTAGCCGCTCTGAGGAGCAATCGTTCTGAAAGAAACCATAAAATATGTATTAAAATAAGGCCTATATCCTTATTTCTGATAAGTGAATTTTTAATCTCATTTTCCGAAATTGAGCTTGGGGCATTCCAGAAATTTTCTTTTCCTCCATTCGGAGCTTTACATTTGGTGATTTATCACTTCGTGATTGCGAGTTATTTAAAACTCGTGGTAGATTTAATTTTTCTATTCTATGCTTTTTTATTTTTAACATTTTTATATAGTAGCCACTTCTAAAATATCGATGCGGCTGAAATTATTTATCGATCCGATTCGTTGATTTTTTCCTCTGTATTTGCATCAGTTATGTGGCATTTCTCAAATATCAAACAGTTTTTCAATATAAAAAAAATGATCGACACAAATTTTCTTTAGCCAGAGCTCACCGTCAAAATTGTGTTGATTCATTGGTTCTCTAACGTAGGTATTTATTTCGCTTTCGATTGCATTTGCGATGGGAGATTATTTCGTGTGAATAAAACTAAAGGAAGTAAAAATTCTTTATACGTAAAAATACTTTCATCAGGTGATAGGACTTCAGTCACATATTTTTTAAAGTAATAATAATAAATAATAATATAAATAATATAGTGCATTTTCAAATTCTTAATTAAATTTAATTAAATATCTTAAGAACTAATTAATTTTGAATGTTGAATTTAGCATAGTTAACCTAGAAATGTACTTCAGAATGTCATGTACAAGTTTCATGTCGCTACCTTTCACCTTCTAGGAGGAGTTTTTGTAAATGGCAGACACATATATATTCTGCTTTGCATTACAGATTAACAATTTAATATTTATCATTATTGAGTTCAAATATTTAAATTTTGTTTTATAATACTGGCGGGAATTATAGTTTGCTTTTAAGAATTGCCACATTTTATGTATCTACTATGTGCAGATAACAGTAAAGAATAGCTCATATATTCACTTTAAACATATTTTTTGCACAAAAGTTTCAAACCAGTGCAATTTTAAATTTTATTTTGCTTTACATTTCTATTCATATCGTTATTTGGCAAGTTTCTATTTTTTAAGAAATAACGGCCAAATTAAATTTTCATCAACATGAAATAAAAAAGTAACCAATCCACCGAGCAACTTTTCCTATCAATTTTGACAGCAAAAGTGCATAATAAATTTGGCGCGCACGAATATAGAAAATCTTCACTTGCTTGTTGGCTAATTCTAACTCCATGGCACGCCGAAATACCAACTACCTTATTCACTTGTGGAGATCCGGAAATTACCATTGTACTGTAGAATTCATCTTAGACCCTACTTGTATTTACCAGCCCGAAAATAATAATCTAGGCTTTTAATTAAAGTAAATAACCTTCCTCATAATGTATTGTGGTAGAAAATTTTAAAAAATTTATATGGAACTTTTTTGTATTAAAATAGTGGTAGAATTTGTTTAAACGCGTTTATGCAAATTCAGATATTTGGCTTAAGGTATCTGACTAGGTAGGGAGGCAAATTTTTTGAAGAGCCCTGTGATTAACAATTTTAGTGCATTTTCTGGATGGAATCAATGAATAATCCTATTCAAGAAATTAAATGATGGGATAATTTAGATAAAATCTAATGAAAATTATTGCGAAACGCAAAACACTCTACGTGGAATTCTTATTCATGGATTTAATTTCTTTTTTTACACAGAAAACTTGGAACAGTGCTGAAGACAATGAATTAAAATATAAGAAATATTTGCTTTTACAAAAAATGCTATAGCTCTTCGCACATGTTCTTAATCACAATTTTTGATATCAATAAATAGCCAAAAATCAAAAACTATACATGTTAGATCTAAATCTTTAGTTCATTGACATTATTACACTTGAGGTAATGTATGCACAAAATTCCAGAGAAAGATTTTAATAAGTTTTTCTGAATCATGTTTTGCTTATTAAAATTTAGATAAAAGACACATTCTTTCAAAAACGCATTTAATGTTTTGATTTATATTTTACTAAATAATCCCGAATATCACCTACCTAAAAAACCACTAGTTTTATAAAACTGACACAGAAACATGGAGGAGTTACAGTTCTTTTTTTTAAAAAGAAACTCTGGTAAGAAATGCTGGCAAATTCAACGTAGCATAAAGTTTCTGCGCAGCAGTAAAACCTTTACCAATAATTCTAAATACAAATACAAATTTGGTATTCATTTCACTGCACTTTTCTTGTTACCTCGAAGAATCAAAATCCTTTTAGAAGATTCAATTCTTACAATATAAACAGCAGTTGAAGCACAAAGCAAAAATAGAGTCTTGCACCAAATATTGCACATTGTTGTTGGGCAAAACAAATGATTAAAATATTTAAAAATATTTCAGTATCAATATCCAATCAATATCCTGAATCCAGTCAATTATATTTACCTATAGAATCCTTTCTGAAATGTTTTTGAAAGGTCTACAGTTTTTTTCACTATATGTCAACGTTACTTCTGCAGATGTTCCAGCAACAGAAGTTGCTACTTATTTGGACATTGAGGAACGATTATTATAACATTTATTTTTTTTGGCTCGGCTAATACTTTCCCACACATTCCAATGTCAAAAAGAGCAATCGATATAAAAAATAATTAAGAATTAAACGATTTTCAGTGAAAATAACTTTGACAAAACGTGCGATCAAGCAGCAGGCACATGAAATGAAAATAAAAAAAAATAAAAAATTTAATAATAATTTCCAAACGAATGTTGTTGCCAAATTTTCTTACATAAAAATAGTTCAGAAACGATATAAAATTGTCGTGGATCGCTAATAGAGCATATTATAATTTCATTTTCAATTCAATCTGCATTTATGTTGGGTAAAACAGTGACAAAAATGCAACTTCCAGTCCTTTTTATGACACCTCCGGTTTCGTTTTTGTCTGTTTCGTTTCATAAAAACATTTGTAGCCTCGCTTCTATTAATGGTAGCAGTAAAACAAATACAGATTTAAAAAGATAAACGAATGGGCTATAAAATAAAGCAATAAAAAAAATTGTAAATTTTAGTCAAAAACTGTTTGGAAATCTAGATACCTGAAGTCTACGTCCTTTAACGTATGAACTATTTGTAAAATTTTAATACATGTGAAAGATTCGCAGGCAAATCCGTTCAAGCAATTCTTACTAGATTATTTCGTAAGAAAAATGCGAGTCTTTATTTCAAATCAGCCTCATACCGACGTTAAGTTTAGAAAAATTGCACTCTTCTCAATTCATGAGATAGACGATGAAGTTTCACCACGTATAACCTCTTTCCTGGTATTGGCTGATATGGATAAACACCGAATTCGTTCAAGACTCCTTAGTATAAATGTGTGCAATGCCCTTCTACATATAAAATAGATGACACTGTATAACTTCGTAATGTATTTTATTCCCGAATCTCTTGCTATTTTCAAGATAAGAATGCCAACTTCGAATTTCACCGATAGATGGCTTTGTAAGTCCCCTTAACCCTCTTGTAATAAATCTGCTTCACAATGTCATATGAGCTCCTTTCCATGACCTTTAAAATTTTGGCAAAATCAGTACACTCACAACTCCGACACTTCTTTGTCTGGCGTCTGTTTTCTTCTTTATTCATCTGATTTCCAATCATGGTGTCTACGATCTGTTTATATATTGAGGCTTAAGCAGCAACCGAGATTGAGTGGAAGTGAATTGCACTGGTACTCCTGTACACAGTTCAATCTTCTTCTTATGTAAAAGCACCTTTGATAACACTTTTACCATCAATATCGTGTCAAATATGATTTTATTGCGCTATCTACTTCACTACATATACACAGCGCCAAATGCGACATCTATTTGTTGTTACGCTAAGAAACCTCATCTGAAAAGGATGATAATTTTGGTTTTTAAGATTTTTGAAAATATTAACTACAACTTGCAAATAGTGGCGATTCACGCATAATCTGTGCTAAACTATCAGACATTATCACAGAATTGTAGATTTGATGAATAATTGATTGTGGTAATGACCTAATTTTGTATAATTTTAGTATTTGGACGAGTAGAGAACTATAAATGATCATTATTTCCATGTGCGATTTATTGCTGAGACACGATGATGATAATTTCTTTTGAAAAGAATAATAGAGGGCGAGGAGAAAAGAATCGCCTTCAGTATTGTTTAGTGACAGCATTGTTAGGAAAGTTTGGTCAAAATCTCGGCAGCCTCCTAATTTTTTTCCCTTCAATGTTTTGCGAAAGCTATCTTAGATAGTTGCTTTGCATTTGTTACTCTATTGCGTAGTTGCGTCCATCTACACTGAGCTATTTTATGTTATTACAGTACAACCCCGTTTAAGGGAACTAAAGGGGGAGAAGCGGTTTCGAATAACAATTTTTTATTTTAATCCATGAACATCTATTACTATTTTGTATCTAATTGCAGTATGTTATTCTG
>BGPR01054424.1:0-10209 GCA_013235015.1 Araneus ventricosus
CAAGTCGAAATAACATGACTGCTGAAGAAACTGAAGAGCGGCGTTCTAACGACCAATTACGGGCAATACGAAACAGGCATACGTTAACGGGCAAGACGAAATAATGAGTCTTTTGAAGTTAAGTTTCAGATCCAAGCGTCAGATCGTTTACGAACTTTAAACTCGAGAGCTACTGAAAGCAATGAGCAGCGAGAGCAAAGGATTCATTGCAATGCACTTGGAAACCAGAATCGAATATGATTTGATGAACTTTAGATGCTCGACGTAATAGACTCCAGCTAGAAAGAGTGAGACACGGCTCTCTGAAGGCAAGTAACTGACTTTATTTGAAGGACGAAGCATTTTATTATGATCCTAAGTTAGACTATCCCAATTTTCCACGGATAGACATTGGTAGTATGTCGTCGAAGTGCACATTTTGAGGTGCTATGAAATTTGAAGCCGAGGAATTAGGATTGTGCTGTTCCAATAGAAAGGTTTCTTCACCAGAACTCCCTCAGTTACCAGAAAAAATTGAATAGTTTGATGGAAGGGAATCATCCATAATCAAAAGAGTTTCTCAGCATGATCCGTAAATACAATAGCAGTTTTCAAATGACTTCCTTTGGAACCTCATTGCCCATGTTGGACTCTACAGTATTTATGCCAACTTTTCGAACTCAGGGTCAAGTATACCACAAGCCGCTCATGTCGCTTCACAATGAAGAAGCAAAGTTCCTCCAAATATTCTTCCCTCGAAACGAAGAAACTGAAGCGAAACGTCGCTGTAAGTTGATTCCTGGGACTACCAAAAGTTTGATCGAATCCTTGCAAAAGATGTTGCACGAAAACAATCATTAAGTTCAAAAATTTAAAATGGCGATAGAGGATAACCTAACCGAAGACCTACAGATCGTTATTAAGGCAGATAAGAAACCAATAGAAGGCCCCGAACGTGTCTTTAACACACCGGCGCTAAATGAGGTTGCCATCATCATTGCCGGAAATGACTTTGAGAAACGTGACATTGTCTTGGCAATGCGCATCAAGGAGTTGAAAAACATTTGCGAGACACACATTACATGCCTTACAGTATACGCTTATGCTTCCACGTGGTGAGGATGGATATGCAATTAATTTCAATCAAGTTGAGCCAAGAACATCAAATGAAATTAACAAGACGGTATCTGCAATGTCGTTCTACGCCTATCATTTAATGGTGCGATCGACAGAGAACCGTTTATTGAAGTACCGACAACATGTTCATCAATATTTGGTTGATATGTATGCCAAAATTGAGGCGGAGCGATTATTATTCATCCGACTGAATCTAAAGAAGCTGCGTGTTGATGAATATGTCCATTTGAAAGAAGCAAATAAAAATGATAGTGACCCAGCTAATCATGAGAAATTGGTCATTTTACCCTCAACGTTTACTGGTTGTCCACGAAATATGCACGAAAATGCTCAAGATGCCGTCACTTACGTTCGTCATGGAGGAAAGCCATCACTATTCATCACATACACTTTCTATTCAAATTGCAAACAGATGGCTAAAAATGTGACTAATGGCTAATCAAAAACTGACATATTTTGCATTCACATATTTTGATTTGTGTAACGAACACATTAAGACCAAACCAAATTGATGATATTATTTATGCAGAAATTTTCAATCCTATTGAATACAAGAAATTTGTTATGCTAATCTTAATATAAGTAAAAGTCATTGTGGGTATGTATTTTTGTATGTATGTATGCTCCACATCTCCTCCTAAACCGCAGCGCCGTATAGAACCAAATTTTGCATACTTTAAGCATTATTTAAGACAAGAGGAAGAAACCTGTTAACTTTTCGAGGTACAAAAGTTAATTAAACAGTCAGTTAATTAGACATTAACCGTAATCGTTTTTCCGCAATAACTTGGGCACAATTTGTTCCATAAAATATATTTTTATTCCATCCTAAAGTTCAAAATTTTTCATTTTCAATTGATACCAATTTTATATCTGTTAAATTTCTCCTCTAATTTTTATTAATTTTTAAAAATTTAATAAATAATTGATTACTTGTATACGATTTTGAAATAAGGCAAATTTATAGCTACTCCGTTGCTAGGCAATGGTTAGACTTTGAACTAATATACCTTTATTTCTGAAATTTTTGCTTATTTTTATAAATATATTTTATATAAGACGAGAGAGAGATCATCATCAACTTTTAAAAGCAATAATCTTATTAAATTTTAAGATAATTCGAAATTAAGCAAGATATGGCATTTTCCGTGACATTTTTTGAAAATATGCATGATGTCACAATAACTGTTTTCACACATATTTAAAGTTTAAAAATTATTTTTTCATGACACAGGTTTCATTTCCATTCAATTCGTTGCCCTCATTTTAAAAATTTTTCAAAAATTAAATTGTGTATAAAATTTACAATTTGTAACACTTTTTTTATTGGTGAAGAACAAGAATACATAAGAAGAATGTTGCTACATCACATTAGAAGAATTCCGGATGAAGACTAATTTTATTATTTTTATTCATATTTATTTCAACGCTTTTTCTTAATTAAAATTTTACTATGTAATTAATTGTCCCAAAACATCCGTTAAAATCTTTCTTATATTGCAAGATTTATGAACAAAATTTGAAGTACCTATGCAACAAATATTAATAATTAAGCTGAAAATTAACTATCGGCGGTTTATAAAAGCTATTGATATTCTCATTTAATTATAAAACGTTTCAGAAGATGAAAGAATTTTGAGTATTGTAATTTTCTATACAAAAGTAGTTTTTAACATCAAAAATATTAGACGTGAAAATATATTAATCCCGAGCAAAGCCGAGCATAACAGCTAGTATAATATAAAGCAGAAAATACATGTATCTGTCTGTCCGACCCTCTCTATGTCGGTCACAAGAACTCCTAAACGGTGAACCGTAGGGACATGAAATTTACACACTACATTCTAGAGCACATGTCTAGGTCAACGGTGCTATTTTAAACTTTCAGAGTTAATTAGTTCTTAAGATATTTAATTAAATAACGAAAATTAGTTGCTTTAAATCCTAATGCTTAGATGTTTTTTGTTAATAACTTCTGAAATGTTTATTGGACAACAATTAATTTTGTGCCATTTTAAAGAGCAGAAAATTATCTTGTTAATGATATTAATTCCATTGCGATAAAGTATTTTCCCTGATTGTTATTAAGGTTAAAATATATATTTTTAAATCAATTTCTAACAATACTTTTTATTCTTATAGAAATAAATTCAAACTGTTTCGCGCGCGGGTTTTTGCCATTGTTAAAGTTAATATAAAAAATATTGCTTCCTTTGACCATAAACAACAAAGGAGACTTTTCACTTCCGGTTTCCTGTCGTCGTAGTAAAAGACTAACAAAACCTCTCGTAATTAAATAACAGAAAATAAGTTATTTTTAGACGTTTGTTGCCAATAACGTCTGTAATATTATCGTACGAAAATTATTTTTACATCATCTAAAAGAGAAAACAAATTACCTCTTTATTGATATTAATTTCATTTCTGTACTATGTTTTTTCTAATTTTAATTAACATTTCAAAAAACGTTTTTTAAGCGTTTTTCTATTGTTATAAATTTAAATTAAACTATTTATTGCTTCATCAAATCCTTCATTCACGTAATTCATTAACAGAGGCAAAAACACACGTGCTGCGAGATAAAGGAAATATAGCTTTATTTTGGATATTAACTCCAAGTCAATGTTCTTACTGCCGTTTTTATTTTTAAGCATATACAAATTTTACTGTGCACGTGCAATAATCCAATAACGTTAATTTAATTACAACGCGATGATTCGCGTTTAATTTTAATAAATTTTAAATGCTGCGAATTAATTTGTAAGGTCATTGAATGTTATTGAGTCCCAAACAACGAAAACGCGGCGGCGAAATTGTTTTATTCAGTGGTGTACCTACATAAAATGGCGCCCATGGCAAATACCAAAACTATGCCCCACTCTTTTTTCTTTTGAAATGTGATCCCCATTTTCTTTTCAGAAACTTTATAACGGGTAGTGCAAAGATTAAAAGCGCAAATAAATTTAAAGAATACTATATAAAACATTTTTGAGCTGATCTTGAGTCCAAAATAACATATAAAACAAACTTGAGGTGCCATCGTTTTTAACTACAAGATTTAAAAAATTTCATAAATAAATTATAGATTCTTAAACATTTCTCTGACTTATGAAGATAATCGAAAGAATTCCCAGTTTCATTTTGGAGCATATTAATTTTTTTTACCACTGAGGCAAATTTTTGCGACATAATGAATAATAATTAATTCATTTCATGCTGGAGTATATTTAAAAGTAGCCAAGTATTTCCGATCAAAAATCAGGTGAAAGCGTGAAATAAACATACAAAAGATGCCTGCAGCAAAATTTCTAATAGAATTATAAAACTGTAATTTTATAAATTTAGATTCATTCATTTTATGCAATAGTGTAAAACTGCAGTTAACAAAAACTGTAAAGAGGAATTTCGTGTTTCATAATTAAATCATAGAACAAATTAAAGATGTTCAACTTGATAATAGTAAAATAATTTCAATTTTTTTCGGATTTAATGTATTTTGCAAAACAAACGGAGGAGAGGGGGAATCTGACAGAAAAGTTATGAATGCTTGCTGGTGAGATTAAGCTTTTAAATGTCGAAGGTTTCATGGGCAAAGACATCATTCCCGATTTTATCGAGACAAAATCTGAACTAGACATCTTAATTAAAACTAAAACACTATAATTGAAGGAATCAGTCTAAAATTTAAATTTAGAATAATTTTCACTGAAATTGTAAATAAAAATATATACAATATCGACATCATACACAAAAGAACTTCAGGCACGGGCATGCCTATATCATTTCTTAGAATTATTATCATGATCAGGATAATTATTTTCAAACCTACCTTTTCGCAATATACAAAAGAAAAGTAAATGCAAAAGGCATTAATACTTTATTTGAAAATCGTTTTGTTGGAAAATATTTGCTGTAAACCTAGCAGAACACTTGAGATATACTTCATAATTTAATTTAAAATCTTCTTACATGCTTATTTAATTCCTTTGCATTTTAAATTCAAATTCTTTTAGAAATTCCTTGCTATTTTAAAGAAGATTAATTAGTTTTTCTTGTCAATTTAAGACCTATTTTAGATCTGTTAATTTTTACCAGTAGTTGCAAAACTTTATGCGGTGTTTTCTCTCTCTCTCAGGTGTTTTTTGCGTTTGGCAGAACAACTGCATCTACGTTTTATAAACACTATAGAATTTTCATCATACAAATTATGCAAATATTCAATGCTAAAAACAATGTAAAGATAGCGAACATACGTCTTTTGAAGTTGCTGGAGTGCTCTTACTCTGCTAAAAAAAATGGACGTATATTTCCCGTTCTTCACTCTTTGATGATTGAAAATAGGAATGACACTTGCTAACCATTTATCACCAATTTCTGTAGAAACTGATGCCCATTCAATGTTTATCATGCATTCCGTGAGAAACCATAAGAACCATCAGAAGAAAGCATCAGGAAGCCTGCGGAGATAATCATCCCTAACGAATCTCTCTCTAAACGAGCCTTTAATTTCGCGATGAGGGTTTCGGTCAGCAAATCTCTGAAATATAATATTACTTGTTATTTTGTCGCAGCTTCAGGTTTTTGGGTTGTGAAAATGACTGTATCCTTAAGATTTTCCCACAATTGATGTTGAAATCATTTCAATTTTTATGAATCTTAGGAATAAAAGCTTCAGAAAAACCTGCTTTTATATTAAATACAACCAATCGATTCCTTAATTTTGCGCCCCCTTGCAATTGCGCCTAGGGCACTAGCCCCACCTGCCTCACTCCTGTTATTCCACTGGTTTTATTTAGTTTATAGAAAAGATCTAACCAGTTAGTGAGTTTTTAAACTTCTAAAGTTACTTTTTTTAATAAATACCCAAAAGAAGGAGAAAGGCATTTAATCTTGCAAGTCTCGCCACAATGCATTAAAGGCAGTCGCGGTACAAGCAAGTTCAAGAGGAAGAAAGAACACGTGAATCGCATGTAATTTAAAGAGCTGAGAGACGAAAAACGAGACTGATGAGGATATCGAAAAGCTGTTTTATTTAGCTTATATATTAGCTTATATACTTCAGTATGTTTTCAAGACAATCCAATGACGTTAACTACTCTCTCTATCCGGCGTTCATTTATTTTCATAAATTTTTAAGTGATCCTAAATTGAATGTGTAAGTGTTTTTATGATCAGTCACACAAACACTAAAAAGAAGAGAAATCTACTCCGGATAATGGCAATAAAAGCAAAGATATGAAAGAGCTTTTGTTGACGCCGTAGCAATCATTGATGGGGGAATTAAAAATGAGCATCAAGGACGGCTAGATTCGTGGACGGATTTCTAGGGAGAGAAAAAGATGAGAGGAGTTCTGATGCTGGCCGAGGTTGTCAGGCAACACGGGAGTGGACGAACGAAAATCAAAGAAAGGCATTACTTCGAAAAACTGTTTAATTAAATATAAAGTGTTATAAATATTTAGACTTGAAAATATTTTTATCCCGAGCAACTCAGGGTACATCACCTAGTAAATTTATAAATTAAAATCAACACATTTATATCAATGAAAAGCTAAACCGAAACGAAAAAGCCATGAGAATAATGTTTTGAGATTTAAATGATATTTGATTTTAATTTGAATATGATCGAATACATGGGTATCGTAAATCAAATGAAATTAGAAAATTAAATTTTCCTCAAAGTACCGAAAGAAAATGCCGAGACTTCGGGGCCCCTAGGCATTTTGCCTATTTGATTACCCGGGCTGAGAATGGCGGCAATCGTGTTAGCAGGAAGAATTCGCAGTTATATTTCATTACTTAATAAATGCACAATTTTCATGTGACGATACGCATGATAACTTCAAATTGTTATTTAATTTTGTTTATCTGAAATATAATGTTAAGTTTATGGTTCACTGTCTTAATTTTAAATAATCAGTACAGTTATCGATAATATTTATTCAGTTTTGGTTGATAAGCCGGAAAATGTGACGAACTGCAATTCTAAATATGAACAGGTAAATTATACAGCGTTCCCACTTATATCCGTTACCCCCCCCCCGTTGGCTGGGACACGGTAACAGCTTAGGCCATAAAGTTGGGGTCTAGGTATAGTATAAAGGCAATGCGGAACTCGATTAGAGAACTTACAACACCATCTATCGGCAAATTTGGAATTAGGGGTCCAATCTCGTAAACGGTGAAAGATACGAGAAAAAAGTCAATTAGAAAGCTGTGGAACACTCTCGATTTAGTACGAAAAGATAACTTCTACACAATAATGCGAAGAACAGAATGCTTTAAATGCTCATTTGGTTGTTCGTATTTTCCGAAATTGTGCGGACACAAGACATGGACAGAAGGAGAAAATGTTATTTTTCGGACACAAAATGGCCCCAGTTATACTTTTTCCTGTAGAAATAACTCAATCAGCAGGTGTATGGACCTTTCCGCTCACATTGCAAGACTTTCGATGACGTATTACTGTTGCTTGTGCTAGCGCTCCAATTGCTTGCTAAAACGTGTGCAAAGTGAGATTCAAACAAGGGCTAAAATCTGTATTGTAGATGACTGAGAGCACTTTGAACACCGAAATTAAAGGTATATTGTGATAACGAATTGCTTTTTCGTTTTTAAACCCCTTTCGAGACGTCACAGTTTAGGAAATCGAGAGCAAACAAATGTGCATTTTAAGCGTTCTGGTTTGACTATTAATGTGCGCAACGTATCTTTTCGTACTAAATCGAGAGTGCTCCACAACTTTCTAATTGACATTTTCTCGTATCTTTCACCTTTTACGAGATAGGACCGTTAATTCCAAGATTTGGCGATATATGACCTTGTAAGTTGTCTCATCAAGTAGCGCAGAGCCTTTTTACTATACCTAGACACTACCTTTATGGCCTAAGCTGTAACCGTTTAGAAGTTAAGGGGGGGGCGGATATAAATGGGGACCCTGTAGATCCTTTATCCAATTATCCGGATAATTCCTTTATGGTGAATTCCGATTGCTAGGGATTAAAAGGGATTACATTGAAAATTGTCGGTAGAATCTATATTAAAATACCCGCAGCGCCATCTAGTTTTCTCACAAGTAATTACATTTGCAAGCCGGGTTATAAAGTAGGTCAATCAAAGTGAAAGTATCACACATGAAAGCTAACATTATATTTCAAAGGAAAATTTACCGACATTTCACTGTTCACTTGACTTAATTTATTGAACCATAAAGAAAGGGCAGAATTTACTGATATTTTGAGTTTTTTTTAAGCTCTTAGTAAGCAGTTGAAAGTAGCTTTTTGTTAACAGATCGTCACTTAACAAGCAACATCATCTGTCTGAATTTTATAATTTCAAAGAGGAAGGAAATACTCAATTTTTCGCAACCATTAACGAATATTTATGAATTAGGTAGATTCTTTGCGATTGCCTTGTATACACTTGCGAGCAGAAGCCGAATAGAACAGTTTGTGAACAGATGTTCGCAAGTGTAGACGAGTTATTTTATTCGCCGCGAATGGTTAGGGTCCAGCTGGCGGTGAGCCAAAAACTATCGGCTTATCAAAGAATTCAAAGAGATTCGTTATTCTAGTTTGTACGGGTTAATGTGTTGTTCGCTGGATACCGCGAATCTAATTCGAACTTGAAAGATCATATTTAGATACGCGTGTACTTCTTGATTTTTTTTTGCCTCTTCCCTTGTAATTACGGAGTGGACAGAACTAAACATATTCATATTAATAGAAGTTTACAGAAATTTGCCTTTTCTCTCGTATCCAAACCACAAGGACCATTGTAGAAAAAACTTAAAAGAAGGTTTGCCGACAGAAAAAAGTGAGGAAATAAAAGTGTCTGTGGCCCAGTGTGAGAAAAAGATTATATTCTTGCTTCCACCGGAATGAAAAACAGAGAATAAAGAATTTCATGGAAGAAGGATAATATAAGTTATAAAATATAAAGAATACAAATATTATATATTTTTTAAACAATTTTAGTTTTTTTTCTTCTTGACAACAATTTTTTTACAATATTATTTTTATATAATAAATTTTCAATTGCTAGTCATCATGGTTAAGTTACTAATTCTTAATACATATTTATTTAAAATTTCCCCATTGTTGTTTGATGAGGTTAAAAAATATGAATTTTATATAAAAATTGAAATTAATGCGAAAAAGAACAAACTTTTTCTGTGTTCGCTTTTGAGATAGAACATTTTAATATTAAAATTTTGAATAAAATGTCTACGCATGGTGAAATTTTCTTTAATCAAAATGTCTAACACCAAAGAGACCTGAATTGTAATGAAATTAAAATGAAACTTAAAATCTATAATTAGAAAGCAAAACGAAAGTAAGTGTTTTCGTTTCTGCAATTGTTATTTAATTTGGTTAAGTTACTAATTTGGGGCGCATATGTACTTCAAATGTCAGCTTTGTCGTTGATAAGATATTGAAGATCAGATTTAAAAATATGAATTTATGCAAACTGAAATTAACGCTAAAAGGATTAATTTTTTTTCAACTCTGCTTTTGAATATTTTTTTATATAAAGTGTTTTTTTAATATTAAATACTTTGAACTAAATGTCTACGCATAGCCTAATTTTCATGTTTTCTTAATCTAAATATCTAAAACCAAGGAGACCCAAATTATAATGGTTTCAAAAATTGACATGAAAGTTAAAATTAGAAGGTAAAACGAAAATAAATACTTCCTTTACTGCAATTGCTTTTTGTTAAGTTATAAATTCGAAATGCGTCACTATTAATATTTTACTTTTGTTGTTTGATAAGACTAAAAAATATAAATTCGAAATTATTGTAATATTAAGTGTTTTTAACTAAATGTCTATGGTCAGGGCCAAATTATAAATTCATCTGAATTAAAATGTCTAAAGTTTAGTTTAGTTACATTAACGTCCAGTTCTGAAGAAACGCAATTGCTATTGGGACGGACGTTGTCATTTTGAACCGTGTTCAGATGACAAGGACGTCACCTGAGCTGGTACCCTCTCCAAGCTTCCACACCACACCAGCGGGAGTACATTTGGCCACTGCGTGGCGTGCAATGGGCGCCATACACGGCGAATCGTCTGGAGAATCAGGTTTCG
>BGPR01054425.1:0-10209 GCA_013235015.1 Araneus ventricosus
ATATTTACATCAACATGAAAAAGAAAACAATCCATCCACAAAACAACCTTTCCTTTTTGTTTCAAGAGCAAGACTCACATAAAAGATTCAACGCGACCACACATTGTTGGCGGACGGAGAGTAACCAAAGAAACATAGAAACACGAACTAGTGAACGCCAATGTGGTGACATTTTTGTGTCAAAGCCAAGGTGATCACTGCATCCGCACGATCAGTGCATCCAAAATGTCTTAAGAATAATACAAATCTATGAATACACAAGAAGAGCAGAAGGAAACAGATCACACAAAATTTTTAGTCTACATTCATTCATTTTAATTAGAAAAAGAAAACCTATACAATGTACAAAATTAAAAAGAAATTCATAAATATTTAATTTTTGGAATTTTCTAGAAACTTACCGAGTAATTTGTTTGAGTTTCCAAACATTCGTTGAATGAACTGATTAAACGAAAAATGCTCATTAAAAGATACAGCACAGTATTTAACTGATCTTCGAAGAGCTTGTAGATTTTTTTGGGTAGAAGATGGTTTTTCTAATGGTATTCGGCATTGTCCTGATGCGTGATCCTTCCACCGGACCACAAAACCTGACCATCGAAACCGATCATTGCAATCGAATTGCTGATCACTAAAACCGAGGGATTTTCAACGTGTTTGGATACAAGAGATACTTTCCACGCTATTTAGATCAGTACAACCGACTGATCGTTATAGCCGTAATCCAGCGGCGACTACTGTGTTTCATTCAGTAGTCGCCTTTTCATCAGTGGATTGCCCAAACTACAATCTTGTTGAACCTGTCAAATTCACATATCTATATTTTTATTTACCAGCCCGAATACAAAAATTCAGACTATAACAAAACACGCCACAGAGCAATGGACTGACATTGATGTGCGTATTAGTTGAAAGTGTAAAATATATATATAAAAGTTGTGCACTAAAATAGTGGTAAAAGTTTTCTAAATACATTTCACTTTTTAAGCTCTTGGTTTTATCTATTTCCTTAAATGTAGAAAATATTTTTGGAACATGATTGCAGATGTGAATGATTGTAAGGTAAATCCGTTCAAACAATACTTACTTAATAATTTCGTAGGAAAATAGTCAGTCTTTCAAGTCAGCCTTACCGGTGTTTAACTGTAGAATAACGGTGATATTTTCTGTTTAAGAAAGTGAACACATTATGTGCAATCTGACCGTAAGACGTAACATTTGATTATGAAACACGATGTCATCTTGAAACAGGAAAAATCTTAAGTATTATCTGAAAAATATTGATAGGAATGTAGTAGAAACTTCCGAAATAAAGTTTATCCAACAGGCTACACATTAGAAAACACTAGAGGGCGCATTAGTAAATCGAGCTTTCTAAACTTGTCGAAGCTTTCTAAGCGGACTATTTTACCACACACCAGTAACGGAGCAGAGAGAAAGAAAATCGATCAACTCATGAGAGTTTTAATTATAAAGACCTCTTGCTTTAGTAATTTAAATAAATAGTTTACACATAATTAATATATTTATTTCTGAAACCAGCGATACAAACTTGCAAAATACAAAGGCATTGCAATCTTGAAAATTGCTTTTTGCCTCATGAAAAAATATAAAACTTGAGAAATCAAGAATATAGCTTTCGATATCAAAACTTCAATTGTATTACTTTCGAAATGCAAGTATTATCTAGATACTGCTATTGAAACAAAAAACACATAGAACAAATTTCCTTTCTTTGTCTATATATCGCCTATTAAAGGCATTAAAAGGCTCATGGTTGTATTCATATTTCAATTCTATCTCCTTGAAATTATTTTCTTTTCCGTCTGTAAAATCTGAAATTTTGCCTGATCCTATAAAATGGCCATCTTAATCGATTCTTGTTAAAATTTATAGGCGTTGCTAGTTAAAAATTTTTATTCATCAAATATGATAAAATATTACTAGCAATCAAAAGTATTTTAAAATCAAAAGCATGTATCAACATGTACATTTGCATCAAGTGCAAATATGTAGAGTATTTCATACTATTACAAAAAAGTGCTATGTCGATTACTTCACTTTACACTATGACACACCCCTGACTCCAGAGATAAAAATATCCGGTTTGCAGTTTGGATGAGTGTGCGTAGAGATTTTATTGAAAAAACAAAAAAGGGTTACATACAGTGTTTTAACTTTGACGAAAAACGTGTGAAAATTATAAAAACGATCAAAAATGTGTGTTTATGAATGAAAGAGAAAAACTCGCGAAGCAAAAACAATTTTAAGACAGGTTCCAAAAGTTCTCTGCATCTATATACTTGTGGGAGGACTCATTAGGGTCCTAGGTATTGAACCTCTAGATGGTCTAAGTCCATTAGTTTGAGGTCTTGGTGAAGGAGAGAAATCTGGGTCGGAGTCGCGGATGAACTGGTTGCGTCCGGTGGCTGTTTCATGAGGTTCTCATTTTCAGTGAGGAAAGATATGAATTTAGCTATTTTCATTCTTGATAATTTATTTAAAAGTACGCTTTTCCTCCAAAGTTGAGTATTTTCTGCACTTGGTTTTGTAAAATGATAAGATAACGTCATGTGACAAGAAGTTGCGTAGTGGAGAGGTTCTCCCTCTTCCCCGCATGTGCAGATATCTGAATGATGAAGCCGGAATCAATAGAGATAGCTTTGAAAAGGACCGTGGGAATCTCTTGACCATGAAGCTGGGGTTAGAGTGACTTTAGGAAGTATATTAAAAATTGCTCTCCCAGTGTCGCCTGAATCCCAGTCTTATTGCCATTTATTGAGAGAGAGGTTCATAAGCATTTTCTTTAGATGACATTTCGGGGTCTGAAGATTGAGGTGAGTCCCTTCTTTAGTAGCTTGTTTGGCTAGGAAGTCTGCTGCCTCGTTACCGAAAAAACCAACATGCGCCTTAATCCAGTTAAGTTGCATTGATGGGTTCTGAAGGAGGACTTGTTGTATTTCTTGGATTAGTGATAGGGACCTGTAGTTTTTTTGCAAAAGTCCCTAAATGTTGATCTTTTTTCTCTTAGAGATAACTTTTTAAAACAAGCTTTTTTATTTGCAAATTTCTGTTGATAATTCAATTGCTGAGTTGTCGATGTTTTAGATGCTCTTCTTTGGAGAGCTCTAAGCTCGTTTTTCTTTATGTCAAAGTCCTGGGCCCACCAAATGATGTGAAAGTTCTTTTTTACTTTTTTGTCTTATAAGAACGCTTATAACCCGGGAAGATTGACGTTTGCAAGTTGGATGTGACCTTGTCAAGATCTTTTTTTGAGTCACAGAAGTTAATTTCTTGTTAGATGGAGTTAACTTTGGGTGTAAAGTTTTGAATGAATTTATTGTGACCCCATAGGCCGTTTTGAACCCAGTATATGAGTGAGATTTTATTTTAATATTAAGTTGAATTTTGATAAAATTATGGTCACTGAAGCTAACATCTTCTAGAACTTCCCAGGATGTTGTATTCGAAAGATGTTGGCCAATTGAAAGTGTCAGGTCAGGCCAGCCTTTAGCGTTGCGTTGTTGAAAGGTTGGGCCTGCATCTTTAACATTAAGGGGGGTGGAGATTGGTGCTGGATATGAAGTCCTCCATTGCATTGCCTAGAGGGCTGTCATTTGGATAACCCCAAAAGGCGCTGTGAGCATTCATATCTGCTCCAGTGAGCACTGATTCTTGAGTAAGTGAAGTAATATTTCTGAAAATATCAATAAAAATTAAAATTTTGCTTTAACATTAGTAACTCAACAGTTTACCCGCTCATAATTTTGAAACGAATCGAGCTAAATTGATGAAATATATCATCCAAGCATTTCATTCATTCAGTTTTGAACTTCGTTGACTAAATTTTCGGTTACCATTTTAATTTTCGAATTTTGTACAATTATAGATAGACGACTCCTTGTGACACTTTCAGAAATGGGATCTTTTAGTGGAAGTTTTTTCCTAAAAATTAGTACCTTTGATTGGAAAATTAGTACTTAGAATTTTGACATTCATGACGCAGTACTTGGTGACGCATTCAGAGAATTGCCTTTGTTTTTAATAAAACTTTTTCTGTGGTGTGTTTGCAAGTTTATATGCTTATTCTAGTTAATTAAATGTTCAATAGAGTTGCTCATTATATTTTTCATTCTGAGATTTCGTTAGAATATGCTTGACGTTAATGTTTATGAATTTGAGAAATTGGAAATTTCTATCAAGAAAATATGTAAATACATAATAAACAGGTATGTAATCTATTGCATTCATATGTATATAAGTTTTCATATGAAAAAGTATAGGAACATTTACTAATAAGGTATCTTTTACAGTATAAAATATTTTAAAAATCTCTCAATTTATGCAGCTTCAATTGAGACTTTTTATACACTTCATTCATCAATAGAGCATTTTAATTTTTACATTTGTAGCATTAATAACCTTCTTTAGTGCATGTGAATCGTTAAAGAGTTAAGAAAAACATATTGATGTGGAGTAGATCTCTTAAAATATAATTCAAAATTTTAAAAGATATAAATTTATATAGTAATTTTGAGATTTTTTTGTTAATATGTTTTGTTAATCTTGTTACAGTAACTGAACTTTCCAAGCATGATTTCTGCATTTGCATTCAAATATTCAGACAGAAGTGGGCAAGAAATAATCTAAATTTTCATTTCTATTCTAGACAATCAGACCATGATTAACGGACCTTTAGATAAATATAACATTTAACTAATCAGTTCAAATTCCTTGTTTTTCTTGAATGATTGTGTGCGTGAGTAACAGTTGTGAGATTGAGAGAGTATCATGCCATACATAGAGTATGAAAGAATAAGAATAGGAATACCATAGAGTGAGAAAGAGAGTAACATGTCATACATTAAGATTAAATTTCCCTTTCTGGCCCCCCAAAACTAAATATTAAATATTTTATAATATTTATTACATAAAAGTGCATATACAAAATATAAATACGATATTTAAGTGCAAATACAAACTTTTATGTTCAAAACCGAAACTGTCATGCGACAGTTCCTCTTTCATGTTTTCAATAGCCTATATCTCAAATTGTCACTTTTTCCTAATGCATAACTGCGGCCGGAACTGCGGTAGTCAAAAAATGGTCGCGTATGAATGAGATTAAGAAGTCGAATAAAAATACAGAGATGAAGAAAATCACAAAGTACGAGAACAGAGAGGAATACAGGATTCATAAAACAAAAAACAAAACAAAATTATTTCTATGTTTTAATGAAGAATAAAGAAAAAGATTGAAAAAAGCTCAGTTTTATCAAAATTTGATATTTGTACTTGAGACAAGTTTTGGACGAAACTTGAAAGTATTTGAAAATCAAACAGACTAGGAATTTTCCTGAACTATCGAAATCAATCTAAAAACTAGAAAAAAATTATTCGAATCATTCTTCAAGCGCAACGACTCCAGCAAGAATGCATGTGTAAGTACGTGCCGCCCTCTATTAGGCTGCAAATAAAAAATTGATTATTAAGCTTTCCTGTAACGAATTTTAAATAACTTTTTTTAATGAAAGAATAAATTTATATTGATTAACACAGAATTTACTCTTTTAGAAAAGCCCCGAATAAATATCTTTTAAGAAAAATCTTTGTCCAAGAACCTTGATATTAGAAAATTTGTTATTCGTCCAATGCTTGAGACTCCTCTTAAAATCGAAAATAAACTTATATGACAAATTAAAATAAAAAGACAGTGAAACCAATCTACAACTGCCATCTTCCATTCCTAAAAAAATTAGCCGCTCTGAGGAGCAATCGTTCTGAAAGAAACCATAAAATATGTATTAAAATAAGGCCTATATCCTTATTTCTGATAAGTGAATTTTTAATCTCATTTTCCGAAATTGAGCTTGGGGCATTCCAGAAATTTTCTTTTCCTCCATTCGGAGCTTTACATTTGGTGATTTATCACTTCGTGATTGCGAGTTATTTAAAACTCGTGGTAGATTTAATTTTTCTATTCTATGCTTTTTTATTTTTAACATTTTTATATAGTAGCCACTTCTAAAATATCGATGCGGCTGAAATTATTTATCGATCCGATTCGTTGATTTTTTCCTCTGTATTTGCATCAGTTATGTGGCATTTCTCAAATATCAAACAGTTTTTCAATATAAAAAAAATGATCGACACAAATTTTCTTTAGCCAGAGCTCACCGTCAAAATTGTGTTGATTCATTGGTTCTCTAACGTAGGTATTTATTTCGCTTTCGATTGCATTTGCGATGGGAGATTATTTCGTGTGAATAAAACTAAAGGAAGTAAAAATTCTTTATACGTAAAAATACTTTCATCAGGTGATAGGACTTCAGTCACATATTTTTTAAAGTAATAATAATAAATAATAATATAAATAATATAGTGCATTTTCAAATTCTTAATTAAATTTAATTAAATATCTTAAGAACTAATTAATTTTGAATGTTGAATTTAGCATAGTTAACCTAGAAATGTACTTCAGAATGTCATGTACAAGTTTCATGTCGCTACCTTTCACCTTCTAGGAGGAGTTTTTGTAAATGGCAGACACATATATATTCTGCTTTGCATTACAGATTAACAATTTAATATTTATCATTATTGAGTTCAAATATTTAAATTTTGTTTTATAATACTGGCGGGAATTATAGTTTGCTTTTAAGAATTGCCACATTTTATGTATCTACTATGTGCAGATAACAGTAAAGAATAGCTCATATATTCACTTTAAACATATTTTTTGCACAAAAGTTTCAAACCAGTGCAATTTTAAATTTTATTTTGCTTTACATTTCTATTCATATCGTTATTTGGCAAGTTTCTATTTTTTAAGAAATAACGGCCAAATTAAATTTTCATCAACATGAAATAAAAAAGTAACCAATCCACCGAGCAACTTTTCCTATCAATTTTGACAGCAAAAGTGCATAATAAATTTGGCGCGCACGAATATAGAAAATCTTCACTTGCTTGTTGGCTAATTCTAACTCCATGGCACGCCGAAATACCAACTACCTTATTCACTTGTGGAGATCCGGAAATTACCATTGTACTGTAGAATTCATCTTAGACCCTACTTGTATTTACCAGCCCGAAAATAATAATCTAGGCTTTTAATTAAAGTAAATAACCTTCCTCATAATGTATTGTGGTAGAAAATTTTAAAAAATTTATATGGAACTTTTTTGTATTAAAATAGTGGTAGAATTTGTTTAAACGCGTTTATGCAAATTCAGATATTTGGCTTAAGGTATCTGACTAGGTAGGGAGGCAAATTTTTTGAAGAGCCCTGTGATTAACAATTTTAGTGCATTTTCTGGATGGAATCAATGAATAATCCTATTCAAGAAATTAAATGATGGGATAATTTAGATAAAATCTAATGAAAATTATTGCGAAACGCAAAACACTCTACGTGGAATTCTTATTCATGGATTTAATTTCTTTTTTTACACAGAAAACTTGGAACAGTGCTGAAGACAATGAATTAAAATATAAGAAATATTTGCTTTTACAAAAAATGCTATAGCTCTTCGCACATGTTCTTAATCACAATTTTTGATATCAATAAATAGCCAAAAATCAAAAACTATACATGTTAGATCTAAATCTTTAGTTCATTGACATTATTACACTTGAGGTAATGTATGCACAAAATTCCAGAGAAAGATTTTAATAAGTTTTTCTGAATCATGTTTTGCTTATTAAAATTTAGATAAAAGACACATTCTTTCAAAAACGCATTTAATGTTTTGATTTATATTTTACTAAATAATCCCGAATATCACCTACCTAAAAAACCACTAGTTTTATAAAACTGACACAGAAACATGGAGGAGTTACAGTTCTTTTTTTTAAAAAGAAACTCTGGTAAGAAATGCTGGCAAATTCAACGTAGCATAAAGTTTCTGCGCAGCAGTAAAACCTTTACCAATAATTCTAAATACAAATACAAATTTGGTATTCATTTCACTGCACTTTTCTTGTTACCTCGAAGAATCAAAATCCTTTTAGAAGATTCAATTCTTACAATATAAACAGCAGTTGAAGCACAAAGCAAAAATAGAGTCTTGCACCAAATATTGCACATTGTTGTTGGGCAAAACAAATGATTAAAATATTTAAAAATATTTCAGTATCAATATCCAATCAATATCCTGAATCCAGTCAATTATATTTACCTATAGAATCCTTTCTGAAATGTTTTTGAAAGGTCTACAGTTTTTTTCACTATATGTCAACGTTACTTCTGCAGATGTTCCAGCAACAGAAGTTGCTACTTATTTGGACATTGAGGAACGATTATTATAACATTTATTTTTTTTGGCTCGGCTAATACTTTCCCACACATTCCAATGTCAAAAAGAGCAATCGATATAAAAAATAATTAAGAATTAAACGATTTTCAGTGAAAATAACTTTGACAAAACGTGCGATCAAGCAGCAGGCACATGAAATGAAAATAAAAAAAAATAAAAAATTTAATAATAATTTCCAAACGAATGTTGTTGCCAAATTTTCTTACATAAAAATAGTTCAGAAACGATATAAAATTGTCGTGGATCGCTAATAGAGCATATTATAATTTCATTTTCAATTCAATCTGCATTTATGTTGGGTAAAACAGTGACAAAAATGCAACTTCCAGTCCTTTTTATGACACCTCCGGTTTCGTTTTTGTCTGTTTCGTTTCATAAAAACATTTGTAGCCTCGCTTCTATTAATGGTAGCAGTAAAACAAATACAGATTTAAAAAGATAAACGAATGGGCTATAAAATAAAGCAATAAAAAAAATTGTAAATTTTAGTCAAAAACTGTTTGGAAATCTAGATACCTGAAGTCTACGTCCTTTAACGTATGAACTATTTGTAAAATTTTAATACATGTGAAAGATTCGCAGGCAAATCCGTTCAAGCAATTCTTACTAGATTATTTCGTAAGAAAAATGCGAGTCTTTATTTCAAATCAGCCTCATACCGACGTTAAGTTTAGAAAAATTGCACTCTTCTCAATTCATGAGATAGACGATGAAGTTTCACCACGTATAACCTCTTTCCTGGTATTGGCTGATATGGATAAACACCGAATTCGTTCAAGACTCCTTAGTATAAATGTGTGCAATGCCCTTCTACATATAAAATAGATGACACTGTATAACTTCGTAATGTATTTTATTCCCGAATCTCTTGCTATTTTCAAGATAAGAATGCCAACTTCGAATTTCACCGATAGATGGCTTTGTAAGTCCCCTTAACCCTCTTGTAATAAATCTGCTTCACAATGTCATATGAGCTCCTTTCCATGACCTTTAAAATTTTGGCAAAATCAGTACACTCACAACTCCGACACTTCTTTGTCTGGCGTCTGTTTTCTTCTTTATTCATCTGATTTCCAATCATGGTGTCTACGATCTGTTTATATATTGAGGCTTAAGCAGCAACCGAGATTGAGTGGAAGTGAATTGCACTGGTACTCCTGTACACAGTTCAATCTTCTTCTTATGTAAAAGCACCTTTGATAACACTTTTACCATCAATATCGTGTCAAATATGATTTTATTGCGCTATCTACTTCACTACATATACACAGCGCCAAATGCGACATCTATTTGTTGTTACGCTAAGAAACCTCATCTGAAAAGGATGATAATTTTGGTTTTTAAGATTTTTGAAAATATTAACTACAACTTGCAAATAGTGGCGATTCACGCATAATCTGTGCTAAACTATCAGACATTATCACAGAATTGTAGATTTGATGAATAATTGATTGTGGTAATGACCTAATTTTGTATAATTTTAGTATTTGGACGAGTAGAGAACTATAAATGATCATTATTTCCATGTGCGATTTATTGCTGAGACACGATGATGATAATTTCTTTTGAAAAGAATAATAGAGGGCGAGGAGAAAAGAATCGCCTTCAGTATTGTTTAGTGACAGCATTGTTAGGAAAGTTTGGTCAAAATCTCGGCAGCCTCCTAATTTTTTTCCCTTCAATGTTTTGCGAAAGCTATCTTAGATAGTTGCTTTGCATTTGTTACTCTATTGCGTAGTTGCGTCCATCTACACTGAGCTATTTTATGTTATTACAGTAAAACCCCGTTTAAGCGAACTAAAGGGGGAGAAGCGGTTTCGGATAACAATTTTTTGTGTTAATCCATGAACATCTATTACTATTTTGTATCTAATTGCAGTATGTTATTCTG
>BGPR01054426.1:0-10209 GCA_013235015.1 Araneus ventricosus
ATATTTACATCAACATGAAAAAGAAAACAATCCATCCACAAAACAACCTTTCCTTTTTGTTTCAAGAGCAAGACTCACATAAAAGATTCAACGCGACCACACATTGTTGGCGGACGGAGAGTAACCAAAGAAACATAGAAACACGAACTAGTGAACGCCAATGTGGTGACATTTTTGTGTCAAAGCCAAGGTGATCACTGCATCCGCACGATCAGTGCATCCAAAATGTCTTAAGAATAATACAAATCTATGAATACACAAGAAGAGCAGAAGGAAACAGATCACACAAAATTTTTAGTCTACATTCATTCATTTTAATTAGAAAAAGAAAACCTATACAATGTACAAAATTAAAAAGAAATTCATAAATATTTAATTTTTGGAATTTTCTAGAAACTTACCGAGTAATTTGTTTGAGTTTCCAAACATTCGTTGAATGAACTGATTAAACGAAAAATGCTCATTAAAAGATACAGCACAGTATTTAACTGATCTTCGAAGAGCTTGTAGATTTTTTTGGGTAGAAGATGGTTTTTCTAATGGTATTCGGCATTGTCCTGATGCGTGATCCTTCCACCGGACCACAAAACCTGACCATCGAAACCGATCATTGCAATCGAATTGCTGATCACTAAAACCGAGGGATTTTCAACGTGTTTGGATACAAGAGATACTTTCCACGCTATTTAGATCAGTACAACCGACTGATCGTTATAGCCGTAATCCAGCGGCGACTACTGTGTTTCATTCAGTAGTCGCCTTTTCATCAGTGGATTGCCCAAACTACAATCTTGTTGAACCTGTCAAATTCACATATCTATATTTTTATTTACCAGCCCGAATACAAAAATTCAGACTATAACAAAACACGCCACAGAGCAATGGACTGACATTGATGTGCGTATTAGTTGAAAGTGTAAAATATATATATAAAAGTTGTGCACTAAAATAGTGGTAAAAGTTTTCTAAATACATTTCACTTTTTAAGCTCTTGGTTTTATCTATTTCCTTAAATGTAGAAAATATTTTTGGAACATGATTGCAGATGTGAATGATTGTAAGGTAAATCCGTTCAAACAATACTTACTTAATAATTTCGTAGGAAAATAGTCAGTCTTTCAAGTCAGCCTTACCGGTGTTTAACTGTAGAATAACGGTGATATTTTCTGTTTAAGAAAGTGAACACATTATGTGCAATCTGACCGTAAGACGTAACATTTGATTATGAAACACGATGTCATCTTGAAACAGGAAAAATCTTAAGTATTATCTGAAAAATATTGATAGGAATGTAGTAGAAACTTCCGAAATAAAGTTTATCCAACAGGCTACACATTAGAAAACACTAGAGGGCGCATTAGTAAATCGAGCTTTCTAAACTTGTCGAAGCTTTCTAAGCGGACTATTTTACCACACACCAGTAACGGAGCAGAGAGAAAGAAAATCGATCAACTCATGAGAGTTTTAATTATAAAGACCTCTTGCTTTAGTAATTTAAATAAATAGTTTACACATAATTAATATATTTATTTCTGAAACCAGCGATACAAACTTGCAAAATACAAAGGCATTGCAATCTTGAAAATTGCTTTTTGCCTCATGAAAAAATATAAAACTTGAGAAATCAAGAATATAGCTTTCGATATCAAAACTTCAATTGTATTACTTTCGAAATGCAAGTATTATCTAGATACTGCTATTGAAACAAAAAACACATAGAACAAATTTCCTTTCTTTGTCTATATATCGCCTATTAAAGGCATTAAAAGGCTCATGGTTGTATTCATATTTCAATTCTATCTCCTTGAAATTATTTTCTTTTCCGTCTGTAAAATCTGAAATTTTGCCTGATCCTATAAAATGGCCATCTTAATCGATTCTTGTTAAAATTTATAGGCGTTGCTAGTTAAAAATTTTTATTCATCAAATATGATAAAATATTACTAGCAATCAAAAGTATTTTAAAATCAAAAGCATGTATCAACATGTACATTTGCATCAAGTGCAAATATGTAGAGTATTTCATACTATTACAAAAAAGTGCTATGTCGATTACTTCACTTTACACTATGACACACCCCTGACTCCAGAGATAAAAATATCCGGTTTGCAGTTTGGATGAGTGTGCGTAGAGATTTTATTGAAAAAACAAAAAAGGGTTACATACAGTGTTTTAACTTTGACGAAAAACGTGTGAAAATTATAAAAACGATCAAAAATGTGTGTTTATGAATGAAAGAGAAAAACTCGCGAAGCAAAAACAATTTTAAGACAGGTTCCAAAAGTTCTCTGCATCTATATACTTGTGGGAGGACTCATTAGGGTCCTAGGTATTGAACCTCTAGATGGTCTAAGTCCATTAGTTTGAGGTCTTGGTGAAGGAGAGAAATCTGGGTCGGAGTCGCGGATGAACTGGTTGCGTCCGGTGGCTGTTTCATGAGGTTCTCATTTTCAGTGAGGAAAGATATGAATTTAGCTATTTTCATTCTTGATAATTTATTTAAAAGTACGCTTTTCCTCCAAAGTTGAGTATTTTCTGCACTTGGTTTTGTAAAATGATAAGATAACGTCATGTGACAAGAAGTTGCGTAGTGGAGAGGTTCTCCCTCTTCCCCGCATGTGCAGATATCTGAATGATGAAGCCGGAATCAATAGAGATAGCTTTGAAAAGGACCGTGGGAATCTCTTGACCATGAAGCTGGGGTTAGAGTGACTTTAGGAAGTATATTAAAAATTGCTCTCCCAGTGTCGCCTGAATCCCAGTCTTATTGCCATTTATTGAGAGAGAGGTTCATAAGCATTTTCTTTAGATGACATTTCGGGGTCTGAAGATTGAGGTGAGTCCCTTCTTTAGTAGCTTGTTTGGCTAGGAAGTCTGCTGCCTCGTTACCGAAAAAACCAACATGCGCCTTAATCCAGTTAAGTTGCATTGATGGGTTCTGAAGGAGGACTTGTTGTATTTCTTGGATTAGTGATAGGGACCTGTAGTTTTTTTGCAAAAGTCCCTAAATGTTGATCTTTTTTCTCTTAGAGATAACTTTTTAAAACAAGCTTTTTTATTTGCAAATTTCTGTTGATAATTCAATTGCTGAGTTGTCGATGTTTTAGATGCTCTTCTTTGGAGAGCTCTAAGCTCGTTTTTCTTTATGTCAAAGTCCTGGGCCCACCAAATGATGTGAAAGTTCTTTTTTACTTTTTTGTCTTATAAGAACGCTTATAACCCGGGAAGATTGACGTTTGCAAGTTGGATGTGACCTTGTCAAGATCTTTTTTTGAGTCACAGAAGTTAATTTCTTGTTAGATGGAGTTAACTTTGGGTGTAAAGTTTTGAATGAATTTATTGTGACCCCATAGGCCGTTTTGAACCCAGTATATGAGTGAGATTTTATTTTAATATTAAGTTGAATTTTGATAAAATTATGGTCACTGAAGCTAACATCTTCTAGAACTTCCCAGGATGTTGTATTCGAAAGATGTTGGCCAATTGAAAGTGTCAGGTCAGGCCAGCCTTTAGCGTTGCGTTGTTGAAAGGTTGGGCCTGCATCTTTAACATTAAGGGGGGTGGAGATTGGTGCTGGATATGAAGTCCTCCATTGCATTGCCTAGAGGGCTGTCATTTGGATAACCCCAAAAGGCGCTGTGAGCATTCATATCTGCTCCAGTGAGCACTGATTCTTGAGTAAGTGAAGTAATATTTCTGAAAATATCAATAAAAATTAAAATTTTGCTTTAACATTAGTAACTCAACAGTTTACCCGCTCATAATTTTGAAACGAATCGAGCTAAATTGATGAAATATATCATCCAAGCATTTCATTCATTCAGTTTTGAACTTCGTTGACTAAATTTTCGGTTACCATTTTAATTTTCGAATTTTGTACAATTATAGATAGACGACTCCTTGTGACACTTTCAGAAATGGGATCTTTTAGTGGAAGTTTTTTCCTAAAAATTAGTACCTTTGATTGGAAAATTAGTACTTAGAATTTTGACATTCATGACGCAGTACTTGGTGACGCATTCAGAGAATTGCCTTTGTTTTTAATAAAACTTTTTCTGTGGTGTGTTTGCAAGTTTATATGCTTATTCTAGTTAATTAAATGTTCAATAGAGTTGCTCATTATATTTTTCATTCTGAGATTTCGTTAGAATATGCTTGACGTTAATGTTTATGAATTTGAGAAATTGGAAATTTCTATCAAGAAAATATGTAAATACATAATAAACAGGTATGTAATCTATTGCATTCATATGTATATAAGTTTTCATATGAAAAAGTATAGGAACATTTACTAATAAGGTATCTTTTACAGTATAAAATATTTTAAAAATCTCTCAATTTATGCAGCTTCAATTGAGACTTTTTATACACTTCATTCATCAATAGAGCATTTTAATTTTTACATTTGTAGCATTAATAACCTTCTTTAGTGCATGTGAATCGTTAAAGAGTTAAGAAAAACATATTGATGTGGAGTAGATCTCTTAAAATATAATTCAAAATTTTAAAAGATATAAATTTATATAGTAATTTTGAGATTTTTTTGTTAATATGTTTTGTTAATCTTGTTACAGTAACTGAACTTTCCAAGCATGATTTCTGCATTTGCATTCAAATATTCAGACAGAAGTGGGCAAGAAATAATCTAAATTTTCATTTCTATTCTAGACAATCAGACCATGATTAACGGACCTTTAGATAAATATAACATTTAACTAATCAGTTCAAATTCCTTGTTTTTCTTGAATGATTGTGTGCGTGAGTAACAGTTGTGAGATTGAGAGAGTATCATGCCATACATAGAGTATGAAAGAATAAGAATAGGAATACCATAGAGTGAGAAAGAGAGTAACATGTCATACATTAAGATTAAATTTCCCTTTCTGGCCCCCCAAAACTAAATATTAAATATTTTATAATATTTATTACATAAAAGTGCATATACAAAATATAAATACGATATTTAAGTGCAAATACAAACTTTTATGTTCAAAACCGAAACTGTCATGCGACAGTTCCTCTTTCATGTTTTCAATAGCCTATATCTCAAATTGTCACTTTTTCCTAATGCATAACTGCGGCCGGAACTGCGGTAGTCAAAAAATGGTCGCGTATGAATGAGATTAAGAAGTCGAATAAAAATACAGAGATGAAGAAAATCACAAAGTACGAGAACAGAGAGGAATACAGGATTCATAAAACAAAAAACAAAACAAAATTATTTCTATGTTTTAATGAAGAATAAAGAAAAAGATTGAAAAAAGCTCAGTTTTATCAAAATTTGATATTTGTACTTGAGACAAGTTTTGGACGAAACTTGAAAGTATTTGAAAATCAAACAGACTAGGAATTTTCCTGAACTATCGAAATCAATCTAAAAACTAGAAAAAAATTATTCGAATCATTCTTCAAGCGCAACGACTCCAGCAAGAATGCATGTGTAAGTACGTGCCGCCCTCTATTAGGCTGCAAATAAAAAATTGATTATTAAGCTTTCCTGTAACGAATTTTAAATAACTTTTTTTAATGAAAGAATAAATTTATATTGATTAACACAGAATTTACTCTTTTAGAAAAGCCCCGAATAAATATCTTTTAAGAAAAATCTTTGTCCAAGAACCTTGATATTAGAAAATTTGTTATTCGTCCAATGCTTGAGACTCCTCTTAAAATCGAAAATAAACTTATATGACAAATTAAAATAAAAAGACAGTGAAACCAATCTACAACTGCCATCTTCCATTCCTAAAAAAATTAGCCGCTCTGAGGAGCAATCGTTCTGAAAGAAACCATAAAATATGTATTAAAATAAGGCCTATATCCTTATTTCTGATAAGTGAATTTTTAATCTCATTTTCCGAAATTGAGCTTGGGGCATTCCAGAAATTTTCTTTTCCTCCATTCGGAGCTTTACATTTGGTGATTTATCACTTCGTGATTGCGAGTTATTTAAAACTCGTGGTAGATTTAATTTTTCTATTCTATGCTTTTTTATTTTTAACATTTTTATATAGTAGCCACTTCTAAAATATCGATGCGGCTGAAATTATTTATCGATCCGATTCGTTGATTTTTTCCTCTGTATTTGCATCAGTTATGTGGCATTTCTCAAATATCAAACAGTTTTTCAATATAAAAAAAATGATCGACACAAATTTTCTTTAGCCAGAGCTCACCGTCAAAATTGTGTTGATTCATTGGTTCTCTAACGTAGGTATTTATTTCGCTTTCGATTGCATTTGCGATGGGAGATTATTTCGTGTGAATAAAACTAAAGGAAGTAAAAATTCTTTATACGTAAAAATACTTTCATCAGGTGATAGGACTTCAGTCACATATTTTTTAAAGTAATAATAATAAATAATAATATAAATAATATAGTGCATTTTCAAATTCTTAATTAAATTTAATTAAATATCTTAAGAACTAATTAATTTTGAATGTTGAATTTAGCATAGTTAACCTAGAAATGTACTTCAGAATGTCATGTACAAGTTTCATGTCGCTACCTTTCACCTTCTAGGAGGAGTTTTTGTAAATGGCAGACACATATATATTCTGCTTTGCATTACAGATTAACAATTTAATATTTATCATTATTGAGTTCAAATATTTAAATTTTGTTTTATAATACTGGCGGGAATTATAGTTTGCTTTTAAGAATTGCCACATTTTATGTATCTACTATGTGCAGATAACAGTAAAGAATAGCTCATATATTCACTTTAAACATATTTTTTGCACAAAAGTTTCAAACCAGTGCAATTTTAAATTTTATTTTGCTTTACATTTCTATTCATATCGTTATTTGGCAAGTTTCTATTTTTTAAGAAATAACGGCCAAATTAAATTTTCATCAACATGAAATAAAAAAGTAACCAATCCACCGAGCAACTTTTCCTATCAATTTTGACAGCAAAAGTGCATAATAAATTTGGCGCGCACGAATATAGAAAATCTTCACTTGCTTGTTGGCTAATTCTAACTCCATGGCACGCCGAAATACCAACTACCTTATTCACTTGTGGAGATCCGGAAATTACCATTGTACTGTAGAATTCATCTTAGACCCTACTTGTATTTACCAGCCCGAAAATAATAATCTAGGCTTTTAATTAAAGTAAATAACCTTCCTCATAATGTATTGTGGTAGAAAATTTTAAAAAATTTATATGGAACTTTTTTGTATTAAAATAGTGGTAGAATTTGTTTAAACGCGTTTATGCAAATTCAGATATTTGGCTTAAGGTATCTGACTAGGTAGGGAGGCAAATTTTTTGAAGAGCCCTGTGATTAACAATTTTAGTGCATTTTCTGGATGGAATCAATGAATAATCCTATTCAAGAAATTAAATGATGGGATAATTTAGATAAAATCTAATGAAAATTATTGCGAAACGCAAAACACTCTACGTGGAATTCTTATTCATGGATTTAATTTCTTTTTTTACACAGAAAACTTGGAACAGTGCTGAAGACAATGAATTAAAATATAAGAAATATTTGCTTTTACAAAAAATGCTATAGCTCTTCGCACATGTTCTTAATCACAATTTTTGATATCAATAAATAGCCAAAAATCAAAAACTATACATGTTAGATCTAAATCTTTAGTTCATTGACATTATTACACTTGAGGTAATGTATGCACAAAATTCCAGAGAAAGATTTTAATAAGTTTTTCTGAATCATGTTTTGCTTATTAAAATTTAGATAAAAGACACATTCTTTCAAAAACGCATTTAATGTTTTGATTTATATTTTACTAAATAATCCCGAATATCACCTACCTAAAAAACCACTAGTTTTATAAAACTGACACAGAAACATGGAGGAGTTACAGTTCTTTTTTTTAAAAAGAAACTCTGGTAAGAAATGCTGGCAAATTCAACGTAGCATAAAGTTTCTGCGCAGCAGTAAAACCTTTACCAATAATTCTAAATACAAATACAAATTTGGTATTCATTTCACTGCACTTTTCTTGTTACCTCGAAGAATCAAAATCCTTTTAGAAGATTCAATTCTTACAATATAAACAGCAGTTGAAGCACAAAGCAAAAATAGAGTCTTGCACCAAATATTGCACATTGTTGTTGGGCAAAACAAATGATTAAAATATTTAAAAATATTTCAGTATCAATATCCAATCAATATCCTGAATCCAGTCAATTATATTTACCTATAGAATCCTTTCTGAAATGTTTTTGAAAGGTCTACAGTTTTTTTCACTATATGTCAACGTTACTTCTGCAGATGTTCCAGCAACAGAAGTTGCTACTTATTTGGACATTGAGGAACGATTATTATAACATTTATTTTTTTTGGCTCGGCTAATACTTTCCCACACATTCCAATGTCAAAAAGAGCAATCGATATAAAAAATAATTAAGAATTAAACGATTTTCAGTGAAAATAACTTTGACAAAACGTGCGATCAAGCAGCAGGCACATGAAATGAAAATAAAAAAAAATAAAAAATTTAATAATAATTTCCAAACGAATGTTGTTGCCAAATTTTCTTACATAAAAATAGTTCAGAAACGATATAAAATTGTCGTGGATCGCTAATAGAGCATATTATAATTTCATTTTCAATTCAATCTGCATTTATGTTGGGTAAAACAGTGACAAAAATGCAACTTCCAGTCCTTTTTATGACACCTCCGGTTTCGTTTTTGTCTGTTTCGTTTCATAAAAACATTTGTAGCCTCGCTTCTATTAATGGTAGCAGTAAAACAAATACAGATTTAAAAAGATAAACGAATGGGCTATAAAATAAAGCAATAAAAAAAATTGTAAATTTTAGTCAAAAACTGTTTGGAAATCTAGATACCTGAAGTCTACGTCCTTTAACGTATGAACTATTTGTAAAATTTTAATACATGTGAAAGATTCGCAGGCAAATCCGTTCAAGCAATTCTTACTAGATTATTTCGTAAGAAAAATGCGAGTCTTTATTTCAAATCAGCCTCATACCGACGTTAAGTTTAGAAAAATTGCACTCTTCTCAATTCATGAGATAGACGATGAAGTTTCACCACGTATAACCTCTTTCCTGGTATTGGCTGATATGGATAAACACCGAATTCGTTCAAGACTCCTTAGTATAAATGTGTGCAATGCCCTTCTACATATAAAATAGATGACACTGTATAACTTCGTAATGTATTTTATTCCCGAATCTCTTGCTATTTTCAAGATAAGAATGCCAACTTCGAATTTCACCGATAGATGGCTTTGTAAGTCCCCTTAACCCTCTTGTAATAAATCTGCTTCACAATGTCATATGAGCTCCTTTCCATGACCTTTAAAATTTTGGCAAAATCAGTACACTCACAACTCCGACACTTCTTTGTCTGGCGTCTGTTTTCTTCTTTATTCATCTGATTTCCAATCATGGTGTCTACGATCTGTTTATATATTGAGGCTTAAGCAGCAACCGAGATTGAGTGGAAGTGAATTGCACTGGTACTCCTGTACACAGTTCAATCTTCTTCTTATGTAAAAGCACCTTTGATAACACTTTTACCATCAATATCGTGTCAAATATGATTTTATTGCGCTATCTACTTCACTACATATACACAGCGCCAAATGCGACATCTATTTGTTGTTACGCTAAGAAACCTCATCTGAAAAGGATGATAATTTTGGTTTTTAAGATTTTTGAAAATATTAACTACAACTTGCAAATAGTGGCGATTCACGCATAATCTGTGCTAAACTATCAGACATTATCACAGAATTGTAGATTTGATGAATAATTGATTGTGGTAATGACCTAATTTTGTATAATTTTAGTATTTGGACGAGTAGAGAACTATAAATGATCATTATTTCCATGTGCGATTTATTGCTGAGACACGATGATGATAATTTCTTTTGAAAAGAATAATAGAGGGCGAGGAGAAAAGAATCGCCTTCAGTATTGTTTAGTGACAGCATTGTTAGGAAAGTTTGGTCAAAATCTCGGCAGCCTCCTAATTTTTTTCCCTTCAATGTTTTGCGAAAGCTATCTTAGATAGTTGCTTTGCATTTGTTACTCTATTGCGTAGTTGCGTCCATCTACACTGAGCTATTTTATGTTATTACAGTACAACCCCGTTTAAGGGAACTAAAGGGGGAGAAGCGGTTTTGAATAACAATTTTTTATTTTAATCAATGAACATCTATTACTATTTTGTATCTAATTGCAGTATGTTATTCTG
>BGPR01054428.1:0-10208 GCA_013235015.1 Araneus ventricosus
TGGGTTTTAAATTAAAAATAAATAAATAAAAGGGTTGACTGTTTGTCTATTCGTGAGTATTTGAATAAATAATTCAAAAATGCCACAAGGCAGACAGATGAATTTCAGTATATGTTTTTGAACCTAAATTGTAGATCTGGGTCTAATTTTGGATTAAATCCGTCAAAGGGTAGATTATCGGTATGTGTGTCAATCAATGCCTATATAAACGTTGACTAACAAGCTAGAAAAATGAGTGGTATTGACACCAAAATTGCAGATCGGTATCAAATTTTTCACCCAATCGGTCGACGGGAAAAGCATAAAAACAAAATGCTTACCCGATTCTTTTTGGTAGGGGAAAGTGGGGTAAAACCGGGCAGCTAAGGTTCGAAGGCCAGTTGGAGTTAAAATATTCGACATAGAGTTTGAGAAATTTTATTAAAATATTCACTGTTTATCGGAGTACAATATATCCTTCCGGAAAAGTCACAGTTTCATTACTTTTTTTCCAATGCTTTTTTTTTATAAAAAAAGTCAAACTATCCGGTTTTACTCCACTTTATGGGACATTAGGAAAACTGGATTTTCAGTGGAAAAGTTGCAATTATTTTTATTTTATATGACAATATAAGAATATTAGTTAACAAAATTCACAGATAAAGCAGTTGTCTTCTTCCTACTCGCCACTGCAGCTTTCTTGGGTCCAGCTAAGACAGTTTTTATATTGCATCAACCCTTCTTCTTTATTTAAATTAGAAAATTCGTAATTAAAATATAGATAATCAATGTCTGTTGTGTTTTTATCGTCTTAATCGGAGGAATCACCAATACTGACTTTCCCTGTCTTACCTCACTTGGAGTACCCGGTATTACTCCGAGTGCAGAGGTTATAAAAAACGAAATAGAACCGCGCAATTATTGGAGTAAATCCTTATTGTTTGATAGGGTACAAATCTGTAGCAAGCGTGTAATAAGCTGGGCTTAATATAGTTTTTATAACTGTAATGATTTTTAAGTAAGGACAGTTTAAAATCAAACGAACATGAGAGAGTTGACGTCTTAAAACGAATAAACCTTCACAGATGCAGTGCATTCAACAGCTGCAACGCTCCACTGCGACTGTTCCTTTTTCTTGACTAGTAGAGTGTAATTCAGTATCTGTCTGCTAGATTGGAAAAATAATAGCGGCAGAATTAAGGGCCCGGTTTTACCCCATTCTCCCCTATACTACGAACTAAACACGAAACAAGCCATATTAAGCAATATAGGGGCCTAGGGGGGATATAGATGCCCTGGGCGCCAATCTTAGGGGGCGCCATGGGACAAAGCGTTAATGTTACTTTTTCAAATCAAATATCACGTGGGGGGCGAAAAAGTCATAAAATGACCCGGGCGCCAGTTACCGCCATAGTAAGTGTACGAGAAAGTCGAGTTAAAACACTCTCGCTTGTTTTTTCATGAAAGTTATGTTACTTAAACTGAAATAACATCTGCCGCTAGAACTACATCCGGAATTATATGTGGTGGATTTTCACCTCAGGCGAAGACTACATGGTCTCGAAATAAATAACCACGCCTTTATAGCGGTTTAAATTAACTTTTACCTGCTAAGGCTTGGTTTGTCTAATTTGTATTCAAGCCTCCAGGTGTTTGTTTCTGGAATTTTTTTTTCGTTTCAAGAGTTGCTTGTAAACAGGAAGTGAAAATATTTTTTCGAAAGAATTACTTTGCTTTTGGCTATAATCGATTCATTTAAATCAATAGGTATGAGTTCTGAAAATGTTTCATTTGCATTGTATCTAATTAACGAATACAGGAAACTGCACTTCCCAAAGCTCTGATGGTATGAATTAGGCTTTTGATGCCATTCGCTGAGAAAAAAGTAGTTCCAACTGCTATCCAAAGTGTCCCAATTATTTACTTGGCACGTGTGCTCTTCCAGCGACACTAAAGAACTGAAAAGAGATGTTTCGTTGAAGATAACAGATCTCAGAAGGGACTATGTATTGTTAGAATAATATAGTATCGCTCTCCTGTCTTGCTACTCTTATGGTTGGGAAGAGAGTTTTACAGGGGTAAGTATGGAATGCCTGCAGCGGCCAGGGCTGGAGTCCTGACATTGGCGACCATTTTGGCGACAAATCGAAGATTCCCGAAAATGCGATAATTTTCTCGATATCTCTTTTAGGAGCCGAGATCCGGATTTCTCCGGAGATTTCCATGCGACGTCACGCCCTGTCAGGAACACTATGAATATACGAGGTAGGATTCGATTGGGGAACATCTTTGGAGTGCGAACTACTTCGAGGAATCACTTTGAGTTTCGTCTGCCGTGCGAGCTTCAAAGCTTCTGAGCTGAGTGCTATTGAAAATACTGTTACTGATGACATTATTAGTGAATTTCTGTCTGTGTTGCTAGATCCAGAAGAGGTGTTACTTTTATTGATAGTGATTTGAGTTTGTGTAGCTAATCGGTATAAATGCTACTGTTCCTGTTAACTGTGCTTCGTGTGTAAGGACTATTTGCGAATAAATCGTCTTTCTCCGTTATCCTGCTTGTTGGACTATTCCCGCCATAGACCAACAGGACGATTTTTGTACCAGTATATTGATTGCTATTTCTCGACGTAGAACAATCTATTCAACTGTGGACACATTAAAAGTTAGTTGAATGCTCTCAGGTGAACATGCTTACCTGAGAAACCACTGCTTTAGTATCTAAATCGTCCGATCTTGCGTTGATGCCTGGGGTTAGAGTCGGGGCGATGGAGTAAGGGTAGCCGTATCTGATACTGGCAGCAGGTACCGATGACCTTGGTGAAGCGGACTGTAGCTTGAAACTTTTCATGGCTACACTCGCTTCTGCGGACAGTTCGCTGGGTTTGGATTTCTTGAAGTCCTTGCGCGTCTTCTCGGAGACCTTTGCAGCTAGAGACATCATCACCATGCAGCTTAGAACCAGTAGTAACTGGTATTTGGGAAGTTTATAATGCGCCTGTAAATAGAAAGAGATAGCCAGTTTTGTAAATCTTGAAAAAGGTTATAGTTTGGGAATATTTGCAATAATTATTTTTTTTATATTTTCATATACGAAGTGTTCAAAGAGAAAGTATTGCAATCATAAAAAAAAAGACGTTGAGATTTCCAGGAATCTTCACGTTATAAAGCTCCCCTAATCTGAAAAATTATATCTGTGTACAGTAGAACACCGGGAATTCCGAACCCCAGGATTCCGAAATTTCGCATAATCCGAACATGTTTTTTAAAAAATTTTCTGAAACTTTTTTACTGAAAAATGAAGGAAAAATAAGAAATACGAATCAGAAACAAAGCTAATGTTTATTTCTAACTTAAAATAAGATGATTGCCACTGTACCGTGCGAATCGCCGTGTGCTCTTTCCGTACGCTTTCATAGAGCATCCAGAGTCAATACTCTACTGCATTTGGTATATCAAGAGTATTTTACCGAATTTCCCGGAATCCGAACAAAGGTCAGCCCCAATTACAGTAGAACCCCAGTAATCCGGACACGCGCTAATCCAGACGGTCTATGGAGAATGATGCAAGTTGCGTCTTACGAACATTTTCAATGATCCTCTGTACAATGAAAACTTGGAGAAAACACTGAAAAATGTAAATTTAAAAGATGTCGTATTCATGCTAACTGTTGGGCATCCGTGTCTACATTGCTGATCAACAAGTCGTGGAAAAATCTGCTTCCCAATTTTATTGATTCTGAAGTTGAAGAAAATGTGCAAACTGCAGAAATTCAGCTTGCATCATTCATTAACCAATTACAAAACACGAACCCGATATCTAATACTGAAGCCCTCCAGTGGGCTTCTGAAGTTGACGACAGTTTGGCTCGAAATGAAATTTCAACAGACAGCGAAATTTATTTATCAGGACGGTAACAGCAGAAGATGATGATGAGGACGACGTCACCCCTGTAAACCCCATCAAAATTTATCATTCTGAGGCTGTGGCGGCACTCAACACTTCATTAGAGTGGGTTGAAGAGCAAAATTTTGAAGTACATGAAATTGTGCTCCTCAGACGTTTAAGAAACCGCGCATTTGAATTAAAAATTGGAAAGGTAGCGCAAAAAATCACTGACTTTTTTGGACAAGGATTATGTTCATTCACTTACATAAGTAGTAATTATATATGTACATATCATGTTCATACTGTATCATGTTCATTCAATTTATACATACAATGTTAGTTCATACAAATATACCATAGTATCTATACATACAATTTTTGAAAAAAGTGTTTTACGTTACTTTTTAAAAACCTCGCTAATCCGGAAATCCCGCTAATCCAGACATCCATGTGCCTGAATTCGTCCGGATTATCGAGGTCCTACTGTAGTTCGGATTCCCGGGGTTCTACCGTACCTGTCTGTCTGAGGTAGAAGGATGAAATTTAATATGCGGACTTTACATCAAAATTGTAGATCTGTGTTAAATTTTGAACCAAATCTGCCAAAAGGCAAGACTGTCTGTCTATTCGTGTGTGGATAAGAACGTGATAACACAAAAACAGAACAATCTTCACGAATTTAATTTGATATCGTTACTGTTACATCAAAATGCGTGTCAAATTCGCCAAAACGCTTTTTTTTTCGTGACAAATTTTCGTTTCAATCTATTGAAAAACAGGCATTCAAATTGCGCATTTAATTTTTTCACTATTACACCATATTGTATAACGTTGCGCGGGCTTCTTTATCTTACTTCCGCCTTGGTGCGCGACGTGACGCCGTTCGGCTTATTTTTTCTCCACCTGTGTTAGGGACGTTTGGTGCGTTTTACTGCCGTTTCATTTATTTTTTCTCCACATGTTTTAGGGAGTATACGAGAAAGTTTAGAAGAGATCACTCCGGCTGGTTTTGTAACATTTTTTTTATCCCACATTCGTAAAAATTCTAATACTTATCAACAAAACTGAACCAAGGGCAATCTCCCTGGAGCATTATCATTGTGACTTTCACTATTCAAAGAGCTTTGTGGAAACATAAGTAATTTATAATTTGATGACACAAATTCCAGACTTCATGATGGATGTACTCTCAACTAAATTTCAAAATTTTTTTACGAATTGGCTATGCCTGGTCATTATGGTCTTCATGTCCAGAAACATGACTCCTAAACGATTTGCCAATTCAAGACAGTTACTTTAATTACTTTATTTAATTTCACTAGTTTTTAATAGTAAACATTGGAAGCAACCGAAAATACACAATACTTTTGTAATTCCACCAAACTAATGGCATACTTTTCATTTGAAAAATTTCAGCTTTTGATCTAATTTGTGATGGTTCATCACGTTTGTACCAGCATTTTGCAGTTGATGTTACGGCAAACAATCAATTTTTTTATTGCCATTTATCATAGGTTTAAAAATGGGCCGTTTTCAATACATTTGGGGTTTGAATCGCAGATTTGATACGCTGTGTTTATTAAATTTCTTTCAAGTAATTTGGAACTCAAATATAGAATTTTAAAAAATTCCAGTTTTTATTAAAGCCTGTTAATAATTGAAAAATGAATTTGGAGCTTTTCTCAAATATCTCGTTATAAACTATGACGATCCAAATCGGTTATGACAATCGTTTAGTCGTAATCAACTTCAGTAAGGTTAAATCATCAGATTACTAACTTCAAATGCGATAATTTAGATAACTGACAGAAATTATTAAAAAAGATAGCTTATCTATCTGTTTGTGAAAACCGCAGTTATTTTTGCACCAACATAATACTTACTTCTCTATACATTATTAAAATAAAAAAAATACATTGTTTACTATTTTCGAATTTTTTTCCGTAATTTAATTGTAACTTCCAAAAATTTCATTGGTTTCAGAAAATACAAACTACCCTAACGGATATATTTTCCTTCACCCATTCACAATCATGGACATCGAGGTCGACCTATTTAATTTTTCTCAGAATATGGCATATACAAACATTCATCTCAATCAGGTTCAAAATAGCGATGAAGCACAGAATTCATTACGGCAAAATATGTTTACGATGCTTTGTCAAACATTTATTCAGAGGCAACTGAATCTCCGAGACAACTGTACGCAATAAATTCAGCGTAAGCAAATTACGGCTGCCGTCTTTATGACAAGCAATTACCGAAAGCTGCGTTTAATTGCTGCCTTCAACTGCCTGCTTTATGACAGGCCCTGCCGTCGACGGGAATAACAAATGGAAGAAGTATCTGGAGCATTAAACCCTTGCTTCACTTTGCGCTCTGTCTCCTCGAATTACGGGCTCACTTTTGATGGCCGCATATTCGTTCCGTCTTGCTTTTGCTTTAGGATATTGGCTAATATGAGAAGGTTTTATTAAGTTTCTCTTGAAGTTAAGAGTGACGTGTTTGTAGTTGAATTTCCTCAAGCCCTAGAGGCCCCCTACGTGTGGTGCGCTTACCCCTGGGGTACTTACTCGGCGGACCAGTTAGAGGAACGGGAAAGTAATATTGGAACACAGAACATGAAGGATTAAAATGAAAAAAAAAAATAATGGAATTTTGTTTTTTCAATTCCGTGTTAAAAGTGAAGATTATGCTCGTCATGATCATCACTGGGTAGCAGCGAAAGGACAGTACCAAGAACTCGGTGTTAAACAATAAAATATTTAATTCCTTACACCAGAGGTTCCCAACCTGTGGTACGCGTATCCCTGGGGTACTTACTCGACGGACCAGTTAGGTGTACGGGAAAGTAATGTTGGAACACAGAACACGAAGGATTAAAATGAAAAAAATGTTGTAGAATTTTGTTTTCCCAATTTCGTGTTAAAAGTGAAAGTTATGCTCGTCCAAAAGCCTACTGGGTAGCAGTGAAAGGACAGTACCAAGAACTCGGTGTTAAACAATAAAATATTTAATACCTTACACCAGAGGTTCCCAACTTGAAATGAAATGAAATGAAATAAAAATTTAATTTTTACTTCAAAAAGTAAAGTGGAGGTTGCTCCCCCTCTCCCCCTGAGTCGCTTGAGTAGTTGATAATCATGATGAGTGATTGTTAGCTTTCATTATAAGCTAATACGCAAATATTTCAATTCTGTTTTCATTTATTAGGATGTGGACCTCATACTGTTATAAAAAATAGAATAAAATGTTAATAATCAAACAATAAATGCTAGAAATGTCATTAAGTTAATTTGAGTCGTTTGACTCTTAAGCTAACGTAAACCCTTAACATTATTAATAAAAACTTCTTCGAGGAGGGTTGTTGTTAGTGGGGGGTATGACAGTAAGGAGTAATCAAAAATAAAAAGGTTTTTCAGAGGGTATGGGACTAGAAAAAGGCTAGGAATAGCTGACATAGCCGAAAGTCGGTCTTTGAAGTATAATAAAAATGTTTGGAGTAGCGTAGTGACCGTGGGCAAAGGGGTGTGAATATGTCCCGAGCGTCATTTATGCTTTTTTAGGCAAATGACCACGACTGAGGGGGGGGGGATCAAATTATGCCCCGGACGTCACTTATACTCACTACGCCACTGAATGCTTGGCATCGTATGAACAGTTCCAAAATGCGGCAGATTCACTGATGCTAATACATTTTCATTAGTGTTGAAATGAATGTCTTTGGATTACAGGAAAAGTGTTTGATTTATTCTGTTGATACAGGATTTGCTTTTGTTGTTTTATCTTTTCTGTCAATTGGCAAATTTAATGCGATTGTTTTGTTTTATTTTGGCGTTACACTGTTCTTGTCTTCTTAAGAATTCGTTTGGGCCCGTAATACAACCAAAAGAGAGGAATTAAAAAGCAGTTGATTTGTATATCAAAATTATTTGATACTATAATTTACCACCTTTTTTATTTATCATTAGATATTATTTATTTTAACTTTCTTTTCTTTTTATAAAGCCCCCAAAACAATCTTCAAAAGATGCATTATGGTACGTTTCTGCACCATAAATTTCTCAACCTACATATGTGTTAGATAATGGAAGAACACTCAAGATTTTTAACTAACAAGCCAATCTTTTATTCAAGCATCATCCTTTTAGGAAGTTAACTGTAATCAACACATTATTTAAGATTAGATTAGGACGTACCAAGATTACATCACAAAAATTTAAGAACAATGACTAAGCTGGTAAGAAATGCTATACCAAACATTAAAAAAAATCGACGGGAGTCTCCCTCTGCTGAACGGCCGCTGGGATTGAGGGGCGTAGACTTACTTACCTACTCAACTGTGACTAAAGTAACTCTATATACTATTAACTCTATAGTCTAGTGTGACTATGTGACTCTATCTATGTAAAATTCTTCGTGATTTTCGCCAACTTTGCAACTGATTGTGACTAAAACGTAAATGCAAATTCTAAAATTATTTTGCAATCTTCAATGTCTACCTTTCTCTGTTAAATGAAACTAAAACCAACTCTCTATGTTATTTGGTTGCGGAGCTATAAGCGTTTAACTTTGGCACGAAATTTGACGTAAATCAACAGCTCTTGAGTAATATTTCGCGCTATCGATGAATGCATTGCCTTAGTCTACGTGCGCCGGCATCGGTTGCTGTGACGTCATCAGAATTTGTCGTGATTTTCACCAACTTTGCAGCTCGACTGTGACTAAACCGTAATTCCAAATTCTAAAATTCTTTTTCTCATCTTCAATGTTCACTTTTCTCTGTGAAATGAAACTAAAACCAACTCTCTATGTTATTTGGTTCCATAGCTAAAAGTGTTTAACTTTAGAACGAAAAGCGTCATAATTTTTTCCTTTCCCATACCATCAGACCACTATGGAGAGACGTAAGTCTACCTCAAAAAAAAAAAAAAAATCCCTCAGTGAAAAATATTTCTGTTCATGAGGAATATTCTAATTTAAAAACATTAGATGCCTACACGACCGCTTGGAGTTGAGAAGATATTATACTTTTGTTTTGTGGTTCAAGTGACACGTTTTACACTTACACGATCTGATTCTATCTTCAACAAAATCGGTTAGAATTCTGGAAATTGAACAGAGCTACATTTAGAGTATTATTTTATCACAATCCTAAATCAATTCCCACTAACACATATAGTTTCGAAATCCTGCATTTTTATAGTCAAAATAAAATTTCATAATAATTTTAATAGTTATTAATTTTCATTTTCTTCTCATTTACAACTTTGAGAAAGAAAGAAGGAAGGATAAAAATCCTAAGGAATAAATCAGTTGGGCTTTACACTAGGTAATTTTTTTAAAAGATGGACCTAACTTTAAAAATCAGGTTCTCGCCAGACTCATACCCCTAACACAAAAGAATTGGCAAGTCTGGTTATACGCACTCAAAGAAACGAGCCCCAGTTTGCTACTGGCGTCAGCCCTGTCCCACCGGGTTTTGCACAATAAAAGAATCAGCTGAAAAAAAAGTAACCTGGCAGTTCAGAAGCCGTCTTATCAAGTAATTGTTCTTCTTTCTTTCATCAAGTTCGTGACACTTAAACCCGACAAACAGCAACAAAGGGTAAACTGGACAGCAGAAATGGCAAACAAATGGGGCACTTGGAGCCGTCTCACCCTACAGGCCCACGGTTAGGTAAGAATGTGATGAAACAAGGCCTGGAATCTGGGTCGCGGGGGTCAGGCAGGAATGGGATGATACTTTGGGGATGGAAACCGATTCCGAGTCGGAGGTGGGTTCATCCGATGCCCCACATTCTGCCATGGGGGTCACGTGATTGCATCGGGATGGATAGATAAGTCAATGCAAACTACTTTACTACTACTTTATTCATCACTTGCATTTTTCGTAACCGTGTTTCTCTCTTTGTTTATGGATGTGCCACTGCGCAAATTAAGTTAATTTCGGGTCCATAGAAGGTTCTGGAATTATAGCTGTTGAGTGGGTGATGGGAAAGTTCAGATGTGGTTTTCGTTTTCTAATTAAGATTATTAATCGCGTTATGCAGCCGGAAAGGATGATTAATCCTTTGAATTAACAGAAGAGATACATTATTTCTTACGCGCATATTGGTATTGTGTGTCGTATTATTTCGTATTCCTCTTGGCCTACTTTGGTAATAATATGTGAGGCTCACGAGAGAAAGTTAAGATTAAATGAAGACAAGGCACCTCAAAAGATTGTTGCCATCGCAATCATTTAAACATTGAATAAAAGCTGAACATCCACTATTTAGTTGTGGTGCGAAATTTTGAAAAATTAAAATCCTGTCGCAAGTAGAATTAAAAATGCCAG
>BGPR01054429.1:0-10207 GCA_013235015.1 Araneus ventricosus
ACAAATTTAACATGGACGAAACGCCACTCTTTTTTATAAGAACATGATTCAAAAATGATGAAAAATGATGATTTCATGATGGAAAAATTCCGAAGGAGCGGCTTACCATTAGTTTTTGTGTGAGCACAGCTGGAGAGAAAGAGAAGCCCCTGGTCATTTGGAGATGTCAAAAACCCAGGTGTTTTAAAGGGAAAGATTTAAACCGCCTTCGTGTGTCGTCGTACGAGAACAAAAAAGCATGGATGACTTCATCTATATTTGGAGAATGGCTGGTAAACTTCGACAAAAAAATGAGGAATCAAGCCAGGAAAGTTCTCCTTGTGTTGTACAATGCGACGTGTCATGCGCACGGAGCTCAGCTCAAAAACGTCAAACTGTTAATTCTACCACCAAATACTACATCAAAACTTCAGCCATTAGATCATGGTGTTATAAAATGTTTCAAGATTGAATATAGACAGTGCGCTCTGCGACACGTCATTGCACGTGTGGATGGATGCGAAAGTGCTAGTGAATTTTCAAAGAAAATTTCTGTCTCAGATGCTCTTGACTGGATTAAAATCTCTTGGAAAAAAATAGGTCAAGAAGTTATCAGTAAATGTTTCGTTGGCTGTGGAATCAGTAGCAGAGAAATCGAGAGACAATTAGATTTATTCAACGAATCGAAGGGCGGAAGATCAATTAGCAGAGCCCTCGAAACTTGCTGGAATAGAGTACGATGCCGAACCCTTCCAACACGAAGCAGAATGCTTTGATGATACAGTGCCGATTGGGAGAAACGCCTTTTGGTTAACGAGTCTGCCGAAGGTAAGCGTTTTTTAAATGCTTTTAATCAAATCTAAAATTAATTTGAGATTTATTTAAATTAACTAACCAGGATGTTTTGTGTATATAAACGTTTTTACAAATGAATTTTTGTGCCTTTCAGGCTCTAATTCCGTCTCTGACGAGGAATTTTCTGATACGGTTTGTAATCGCCAGCAAGCGAAACTTTCAACTCAAGCGACTTTGGGGAAAATAGATGAACGCATCTGTTAGAAATTTACTTTTTAAACTGAAAAACGAACTTGAAAGAATAATTGTTTCCGAGAAGAGTAAAAACTTAAAACAGCCACAAATTGTAACCTTTTTTCAAAAAATGTAAAAATTCGTTAAATAAAGTACTATTTTCTCTTTAGATGTCTCAAACTTCATTTTAAATAAGAAATATGCGTCAGATTTGTTTATATTATATATTATAGCAATTATCTTGTAATTGTAACGAAAACCCTTCAGAGCGGCCACCCCCTCTGAGCGGCCACATTTTCTCGGAACGGAGGGGTGGCCGCTCAGAGAGGTTTCACTGTACAAAGTTTGCTAGGAATGTTGAGTCAATTGCAAAACAAAGTGATCACACTGATTTTCAAGCGAATTTGAAAACCTTAAAAGCCCTATGAATAACGTTCTGACTTTTAAAGCGACACTTACTTTTAATTTGAATAAGTGTAAGTACACAGCTGGTGAAAATTAAATGAAAGCGCTAAACGAAATTATCTTGAAAATAAAGCAAAAATAAAAGATCAGAACCGTAGGAGCCCCCAAAGTTGCGGGGCCCCTAGGCGGTTGCCTATTTGATAATCCGGCCAGCAGTGGTGTAGCGAGGATAAGTGGCGCCCGAGTCATAATATGATTTTTTTCGCCCACCCCGTCATCATTTGTGGTTTAGTCTGTGTAAACAGCGCCCGCGGAATGGTATTTTTAGACCCCTCAACGTACTTGACTTTAAAGAATGACATAAACGCGTTCACGTTTTGTCCAAATGGCCAGTGGCGTAGCAAGAGTAAGTGGCGCACAGGGAATAATATGAATTTTTCGTACCTCAGTCGGCATTTGCTTAACAAGCACAAATGGTTCCCGGAGCATGGTATTATTTTTACGCCCCCTCATTATATTTTGCTTCCAAAAATGTCATAAACGCAATAATACTTTATAAAATGGCGAAAACGCAGTAATGCTTTAATAAATAGCGAAAACGCAGTAATGCTTTAAAAAATGGCGAAAACGCAGTAATGCTTTAAAAAATGGCGAAAACGCAGCAATGCTTTTAAAAATGGCGTAAACGCAGTAATGCTTTGAAAAATGGCATAAATGCAGTATTGTACTTTATGGCGCTCCCTAGATCTGGTGCCGAGTCATCTATACCTCCTTGTCTCACTGTTGCTACGCTTGGGGGGAACGAGGGGGCGGGCAAATTTGTGTATGCTTTAAAAATCATTAGCACTCTTGTGATGTTTTTTCAAAATGTATATTGTTGTATTGTGTCCACATTCAAACACAGTCAAAATTTAAGTTCTTTTTATATCATAATTATATCGCCCTCGATGTAACAATATATCCCTCTATAACATTATCTTTATTTATATGTTTATTTTTTGCAATCTCTTGAGAAAAAACTCCTTGTGCACCAACAAGTACAACACAAGGCTTACAGAAGTAAGTAAACTACTCAAAAAAAGGGTTGAAGGAAGCTTCAAATTAAAAGATACAAATTCCAAACAGAAAAAGGGGAAGAAAATAAAAGAAACAAATATACAATAAATGGGTCACATCCATACGAACACATGAATGGTATTAAGTAATGAAGTGAATAAACAAGGGGAATAGATAACGAAACATATTAAAATTTTTTAAGATGATAGATGCAAAATAACTGGTCACATATACACAAAAAAATGAATAATAACGAGAAATGGTATAAAAGCTGTAGAAGGCAGGGAAAAATGAAAAAAAGAATAAAGCATTCAAAAATCATATAAAAGCACACAACATATAAAACACACAAATTTCGCACAGGTGAAAAAAAGGGTCTGATCCAAATATAATTGAGAACAAAATTTGAATTGCAAAAATTGAAAGGTAAAAATAAATAAACAAAAGTAATAAGAAAAATTGTAAATGCCTGCAAACATTTACAAAGTTTATAGTCTATATAAATGTGGGGAAAATTGCTGTCGATAAATTCTCAAAATGATTAAAAACAAGTTATGATCTGGACCAATATCTTTATTTAGTCCCCAAAATATCGCTGTAACGATGTATTACTGTATCTAGGGAAATAATATAACTATTGACCTAGAATTTTTTTATGTAATAATATGAATAATTCTACACATTTTACACTTTTACTTTTTGTTTTAAACTTATTTTAAGCACATGAAATATTTTATCAAAATTGATGATTAAGAATTTTTGAGTAGCAACACGTATAAATTTTAACAGTAATCGAAGCAGATGGCCATTTGATAAGCCTATGCAAATTTTCAGTATAATCATACGAGTAGTTTTGAAGTTACATTAACTTTTCTATTATCGCTGTAAAACGATGCACTTAAGTGGGCATCATAAATTTCGAAAATGTTTTCATTATTAAATATAATCGATTCACCACTTTATTTGTAAATTTTAATATATAAATATTTAACTATTTATGTATATAAATTAAAATTTCATAAATTAAAGTGGTGGAATAATACACTATTTAATTTTTTACACATTAAGTTTTGCCAATTGTAAAATGTAGATCATTACTTTGAAAACAACATTTAAAGTACGAAATAATTTTAAATGCTACTACATTTAAACGCAAGCAGAGAACTTTAGTAAGTAAATGTAGAGACAAGCCCTTTTCTATTTAGAACCCAAAATGCCGAATTTCTCCCGATATATTCATGGCATAATAACCAAAATTTATTTCTTGGGGTATTTTTTCATAAGAAATTTATTTTATGCCATCAAAAATAGATGTTTCTATTGAAAATTTTCAAGTTAGTGCAATTTTAAATCTTTAGATGACCCCTTATGAAATTTTTAACCATAGATTTTTTTAGTGTACTCTATTTCCTGAAGATCGATAGCTTCTTTTAATGCCCAATGAATGATCGCAGAATAATGCTGTGTGATTCCTTTTTTTCCGCGACTGTACATCTGTCATTTTGTAAATACTGATCAAAGCAAACATTTATTTGCAATTTTATAAATACGAAAAAAAGGCATATGGTAATTTTGTTAATACCGATAAGACATATATTTCACTGCCATATTGTTAATAAGCTGACTTAAAGTAATATAGGGGTAAATAAGCTATAACGCAGCCCCTCAGGAAAGGGTGCGGTAAAATCTCCAAAATACATGTAACAAATAGGCCGATTGACATGCTTGTCGATTTCGATGAAAATTGGTACACATGTTCTTCATTAGTCGATTTCTACTGTTGTGGCAGATATGCCCCTACCCCGGCCCTCAGGGTAGGGTGGTGGAAAGTCACCAAAATTTAATCCAAAAATGATCCATGCTAATTTTCCACAAATACGCTGATTGGCATGCTTGGCGGTTTCGATGAAACTTGGTATACATAACCGAATTGAAATACTGTGGAGGTAACTACGTCATAACCTAGTCCTTCAGGGAAGGGTAGGGAAAAGTGTCCAAAATACATGTAACAAATGGGAGGTTTGACAGGCTTTACGATTTCAGCGGCTTGGGTGATTATGATGAAAAATTCGCTACACATGCTTCTAATTAGCCATTGCTTCTAATTGCTTATTGACATCAGCACATCATTTATGGGGAATGGTATGTGTTGAGTAAACCACATTATATTAGTATAGGACATATTCAACAAAAATTGACGAAAAATAACAATTTTCATAAATTTTTGAGAAAATCGTGATTTTTTGGAAGCCTGTGTCTCGGTCACAATTTAAGTTGCAGAGCTGATTTTGGGCTCAAACTGTGACAAATTTGCTCTAGTTTAAATTTGTGAAGGATAATATTTTCTGTGAAACCAACCGTTCTGGAGATATGGTGAAAAAATTTAGAAAAGATCCAAAATTTTGATGTTTTGTTTAAGTGGCGTGCAGTGGGATCCTGCTCATGCCGCGCACCAGCGATATCCGCACGCTGAACCACGCGCGGTGTAGCGCCGGAAGGTGGGGCAACGCCCAACCACATCAAATGGAAGCAGGCGCAATGGCAGGTGGCAAAATAACCATGGGGAAGTATGCGCTACCGCAACCCGGCAACAGAACCAGAAACGGGAAGGCGCGTCGGTAACGCCTTCATACGCCAAAGACCCACCAGTCCATGTCAAGAACGCACGTGGCGAAACCGCACGCTGGCAAATGGCGGAACGCCCAGTAAACGCTGCGTACGGCCTGATTGTCTGCGCGTGCAGGCAATGCCATGCGCGAAGACAGCGGCACATGATATGAGAATAAATCAGATATTTTACAAATGTGTTGTTAGGAAAATCTTCGCCCATTTAAAACATTATTTAAAGAATTTTAGAATCAACAAATGATTTTCTGTATCTGAGTCCTGCAATCGATAAGTTTTAGTTGAGAATACATCAAACCGCAAACGGCACTCTTTACTGGATTCAGCATTGCCTGGTGTTGAAATGCTGTCTTCTTTTTTTATATCGAACCCGAAAGTTTCCGGAATTCCGGTTCCTTTTTCTCTGTTCATACGGTACTTAGCGTATAGAATACTAAATAACTAACTCATAAATACAATAGCACCTAGTATTGCAACTTCTCTGCATCCAACCTGATCAAATGATCGGGTCCGAGGAAAATTGATGAGGTTCATGGTAATTTTGTAAGAAACGCAAACAATCATTCGAATTTTTGCCGACCATTCAACTAATAATATTAAATTTCATTTATTTTAATTAGTATTGAAGCAATATTGCAGCAAACTATGATGTCTCTCAGAAATTTTGTGAAAGAAGGCAGCATTGGCTATTTATCTCTACTAATAATAGAAAGATGAATGGTTTGCAAGCCTGAATTCGCGAGGCAGACAGCTAGACTTAGATCTATGAAATTTTGTATGAACATACTATAGAGGTATTGGGAGAATGTGACTTCGGGACCATTTTTTTTATTCTTATTAATTAAAGAGTGAGAGAATTTGGAGTTGCTTTTTCGATAACTTTGGGAGTATATCATACCCCTGAAATTGATTTCTGTTTTAAATAAAAAAATATCTTTCTATCACCAATCTCTAGATGCCATACAGTTTTCTTCTTCTAATTTTAACATCGTTTGCCTGAATTCAATATTTCAAAATGCAGAATCCTTGAGGAATATTAATACTGCCCTTTACCGTTTCCCCAAAATACATATAATAAAAATACGTCTATGGATTTAACGGAAACCTCAAAACAAGAAAAAATTCCTCTGTCTTTTTTATCCTGATTCTTTTAGTGAGAACTTATTTCTACTTCTTTTGTTTATAAGCCTGAATTTAAAATCACAAGATTTAAAAAAATAAACAAACCAACAGAGCAGATATTATAACGTTACATTTACACCAAAAAATATTATTATATAAACATTTATTTTAAAAGAGTGGTAAACTCAATAAATGATGTCTATCGGATCTTAATCGATTTAACGGATTGGTATGAAATCAAGAAAAAAATCTCATCCTTCTTTCAACCTTTCAAGTGAGAGAACTTGAATTTACCTTACTTACCAGCCTGGATAAAAACCTGGCCATAAAGAAGCCTACTCTAGGTACTGGATGTCAAAAATATCACTATATTTTAAAAATTTTAAATAACAAAATTTTGTTTTAAAAGACTGGTAAACTTTAATCAATACGTCTATGCACATCTAAAAATCTGAAATTTCTTTTGGAAAATGAATACAGAAGTGAATGATTCTGTCAAATCAGTTTGGGCTACTTAACTAAATTATTTCCTGTGAAATTTTTTAGTCCCCAAATCACTATACCAGCTTAAAACACACTCAGAATAATTGGTACCTATTGAATTGATGGAATGTCTTTTTATTGTGCCCAGTCGTAGTTCCTTCTATTGTCTCATATTCTATGTCTTCTATGTGGTCTCAAGTATTCCATAGAAGAAACAATTGATTTACAGGGTGATTAAAACTGGAAGAACAAACTTGGACGGTAAGTAGGAAGAGTCAGGATCACAACAATACAGGGACGGAAATGCAATCCTGACTGGGACGGGCTCTAGGGGCTACGGTGGAAAAAACAATCAACAGCCACCGCAGAGTGTGTTAGGTTAGAAACAAGAATTCTTCGTGATCTCAAATTGATATTTAAAAGCATGTTGAAAAATTAAGTCATGATTCCGATTATTCCGTTCAAGATTTCTGGCTACGGAATTGTTCTTACTATTTACAGTTTTGAACGTTTGAGGGCTTGTTATTATTGGTTTGTCATTCGTATTTTTGCTTATCCTCCAGCTTATCAGATGTAGTAGAGCATTTGAATTTTCTCATTTTCCTGGCTGCCGTTGACGTCCGATTGGATGCCCGGCGTATTTCAAAAACGTCGGAGATTCCAGTGGTGCCTACTTATGAAACATCGGGGAGCTTCATTATAGCGGAAAGCTATGACTTATTTTACGCTTATAGTTCTAAATGTTGATCTGCTGGGACTAAAGGAATTCTATTTTCTTTCCCAACACCATTGCGAGTGGCTGTAGATTTTCTTGCAACAGCCCTTAACAAGCTCCCCTGTTTTATTTTGGGGACTGCATTTGGGACCCTGAATTGCTATGTGATTCTGAGTCGCCTAGGTACCCCACCCCTTCTAGAAGTGTGTGTTCTCCTTTTAAATTGATCTTGTATTCCTTCGGCTATTAGTAGTGGCCTTTGATCTTCCTCTTGAAATTTCTGTACCTGATATGTGGTGATGCTTTTTAAGCAATGAAGTGCTGGTGAAAATTGTTTAAGAATTTAGGGATCCATAGTAATCCTGTTAAAGAAAACAAAAATAATCAATGGAATGAGATAAGGGTATGACCAAAGTAAAAAAATGCAACTCAAAATGGATTACCCATAAAAAATCGAAAATCTTCATCACAGTTCTTGATTGGTCTGCCAAGGTTGTTATTCATTTTGGAGACAACATTGTTTACAGATAACAGATATTATGATTTCTGCCCTGAGGATGTGGTCCCCTATGAGAACACAATCTAAGAAAGTTATAAACTTGTAATCTTAACCAATCAATAAACAATATTGAATGCCTATATTATACACAATTTTACTTATATTTAAGAAACAAACACATTAAATTAATAAAGTTACAAAAAATGTTACTGAAACAGATGTATATTAAATTTTTCACTGAGAATTTAAAATAGTCATAATTTTTTTTCTTAATTACGACCCATTTGGGAAGAATCAAGAAAAAGCACACATTCGAAAAAAAAGAGAAATACAGATTTCATAGGGAAACTAAACAGGAAAAAAGCAACCTCAGCTTGAACATTATGATCTTAGTTTCACAATTCTTACACAATTTTCAATGCGAATTATTTACACAAATCTTGTTTTTATCATTATTTGTTCATAATTAAATTTTGACTTTATCAGTATTAAGAAAATATCATAAATAGTCTTTATCAGCTTAAAACAAAATTTAAATGAATGTCTGCACAGCTATTATTATTAATAAAATTACACTACGTATATCGCCTAGCAGTTGAAGGGTCGTGGTGGCATAGTGGGAAGATCTCGGCTTTGGGGCCGGAGACCTCCTTCAGAGTCTAAACCCGAATCTTTTTTGGTGAAACCCCTGCTCCCGAGTATGGAACCTGTTGCACATTATCATACCTAGTGGCCAAACGTCCTCCCGCTGGTGTGGTGTGGAGGGTGGAGAGATGCCAGCCTTTCAGATGTCGCCCGTCATGTGGACAGCAATTCAAAACTACATGTCTTCCATGCCGTAACAGCCTGTTGCCCTGAAACGGAATGTAACGTTAATGTAACTAAACTAAACAATACCAAAATTAGCCAAACGTTTTAATGGTGTCAACCTTTGACTCTGGAAAACATTGAAATAAATAAAACGACAACCCTCTTGGAAACGGCATGAAAACATTCTGACATGTGTCATTATTTATAACCCCAAGGAAGAGTGATGTAGTAGTAGTGAATGAATAACAAACAAATTGAAAACAGACGAAAATATTGAATTGAATAGGAGATCACTTCGGTGTGTCAACCATCATATCCCAATAGCAGCAAAAGCACCTGAAGACGGAAGAATGATCGTGATGAAATAATGAGATCAATATTTATTATAGCAAAATAAAAAAGTGTGATAAATAATACATCAAACAACGTTAAACAAATAACAGATAATCTTCTTCAAATTTTAATAACAAAGAACTTTTTTTGTAGAATTTCTGAAAAACTTTAAAGGAAAAGAGAAAAATAAAGATTAGATGAACTAGACTGAAAAACAACTATCAGCATGCAAAACTATGACTTTCTTTCGGAAATATTTACACAAATTCCTTGCTTGATCAGTATTAACAACTGCATAAATATACGTTTTCTCAGTAAATTTAATTATTAGTATTATCGAATTATTAAAGTTGAAATTAACTGTTTTCTTTCATCAGTATTTACAAAACTTTACCAGAATGATTCAAATGTATTTAATTTTAAAATATTCCGCCAAAACTTTGATATTCAGTTAATCGGCCACCCGCCTTTGAAAACGAATTTGTAGTTAAAAACCTTGTATATACATCACTGAATCAAGGAACATTTGAGACAAAATCGAAGAAACTCGAATATAATGGGTTTATTGTGATTGCGTAACAAACAAGTATGATTAAATAATGAACAGCTGAGTTAAAGAAATGGAGACCTAGCTTCGTTCGGTCAAATATTACAATACATAAGAATACTCTTGCGAAGCCTAGGTTAAAAAATCAAAATTAAAACACCAGTTATATAAATATATAAATATCAGTTTATAATGTCTCAGTTATAAGACAGTGACCATTTCTTCTTAAGATAAAAGGCTTTCCAAGAACTCTTTCTTAGATCTGTATCATTACACCCTAACTAATCTTTCCTAGAAACCACTCTACTAGAGGCAGTAAGAGGATTGAAAAGCCATTGCACTTTCTGAATGCTTAAGTAATTCTACACTATCAGCCCAACTGACTGATTTCAAATAATTTAAAGTAACGATAAAATTGTTTCCATGGTCACAATATACTATTGACGGTCTTCCTCTTGCGATGAACTGAAAACTTTGGAAAAAATCTTCCTAGTCCAGTGAATCCGTCAGAAAAAAATAGGGGTTTGCTGTGCAAAAGGTCGGGTGAAGCTGGATTTTTGGATATGTTGTTATTAGTGCGTGTCGTAAAATTCAAGTTTCGACT
>BGPR01054430.1:0-10207 GCA_013235015.1 Araneus ventricosus
CTGCTTCGTTCAGTTACGTATTGCTATTTGAATTATTTAAAATTGAGTCAATTTTGTCTCGTTTTTCGACACCATTTTTCGTGAATAACTCCAGTAATTAACGCTCAAAAATTATTTTATACCTATCTTTGAAGTGTACAATTTTCACCTTCCAAATGTTGTTAGTTTCTACTGTATATTATTTGCATGAATTTTAAAAATACTCTTTGAAGCTACATCCGGCATCTGGAGAATCGGTGAAGGTCACTGAATGGACAACACCCCTTGAGGGCAAGGTCATCGGAACGTTGTTTCTTAGAAGGAGATTGACCTTTTTCCCACTACTTAAGAATTGACTCCAGAACAATTGCCTTTACTTGGGGAGAGGCAGGGCGTGCAGGTGTGAGGTTGGCTTTAGCAAAACGATTCACAGTTCACTCACGAAGTTTTCTAAATTTAAACCATCTTGTAATCGTGGATACATGCTGATTTTTTACAGTTTTCAAAATATTTAAGCTCATTTTATGGCTAAACCACTTCTTTCCATTTTGAAATGTAGAAAAGTGACTTCCTCGATATTAAACTACACATGCTTCGACTTATGCGGAATTTATCAAACATTTATCCCTTGTTTCAAATTATACATGTTTTACGAATCCTTCAACAATCTCATGAATAGATTACACCAGAAACAGATAATGAAACATCAAATTAAAAAGAATTGAAGTGAGAGCTGTTATAAAATGTTTTCAGTACATAAGAATTGCCATGCTGATCTGCAATGATCTGATGATGCTAAAAGTCTGTCCTAATATGGCGCGAATTAAAAGAGTTTATTACTTTTATTTTAAAAATCTCCTTTTATTTCTTACACCATTTTATCAAAATTATAAGTCATTTCAAATTATAACAACAATTTCAAATTAATGTTTGAGTATAAGCTGATAAAATGTCATTCCATTTACAGTTCTCCTCAAACTTTAAATTTCAGTTTACGAACTGAAAACCTAAATTATGGAGTCTAAATATGAACTTTTATAGCCATTCTATATTAATGCATCTCTATTCTCATTTTGATTTTAGAATTAATTGTTTATCTAAAAAATAAACGAAAATCTCATTTTTTTCTGACGTTTTACTTAACGTGTTCTAATAGTCATTTGTTGAGCTTTGGTGTTTTTTTTCTTCCAAAATGACAATATATTGATGTTAAAAAAATTCAAAGCGGAAATAACCTCTCGTCGATAAATAGATTTATTTATAAATTTAACATTAAGATAAACAATAACAAGCTATTTCAATGATGCTCGCTACATTTTTGACACGACATCACAATATGAATCATTTAATGTTTATAGCCTAATATGAATCAGGCGCGAAACTGGTTAAAGAATAGATGACGATACCAACCATAGATAGTACGGCCCAATGACCTCCCTATTCACCGGCATAAGCTAAACAAAATAGTTCAGGAACATCAGATAGAATACAGGCATTAAGAAACTATTATAATAATAGAAAATACACAATTACGAAAATTAATAGAATATAATAGCAAGTAAAAGATTACATTAGAAGATAGGTGGTAAGATGATAGGTATTTAATGTTCACAAGATCTTAATTCAGTCATATTACATTTATAACATTCTAGATTACTAAAAAAATAATATAAAGGTAAGATAAAAATAAAATGCATGTGTTATGGACCTAGTCCTTGAAAAGATTTGAAGGAGAGAAATGTGCTATTTTTTAATCATTGTTGTATTTCTGAAGTTTGGTAAAGTATGCTTTTTTAATTAAACCATTTAATCGAAGACGCTTTAAGCATACCTAAGCAATTTTTGATGCAAACTCATACAATTTTAATTTTTCTCGTTTCAGATTTGCATCATGAAGATATTCTTTGCTATAGTATCATATTCCTGGTGTTAATATGGCCAGTAAGAGTTTGAAATTCTCATTAACTATATTATACGTAGTCTATATATAGATCCTTCCCAGAGCTACGGTTCTGCCGTAGAGATTATACGCTTAAAACCGGGAAAATGCCTTGATCGTACGTAAAAGCCCTTAATTTCATTTGTTTGGGCCTCGACTAAACTGCACCGTGGCTGAAAACAAACGAAGCTAAATTTCTAGTGCAGTCCTTCTTTCTCTATTATATATATAATAGCCGCAGATCTGTTCTTATGATCAATGATAACGCTCCTGAGGCACCAGCAATAAAATTCAAGCTGCATAGCCTGCGAGACGTAATCAGCATATTTCCATTGTTAAGAGACTAAATTTCAGTAATTATAAATTAAAAAGAGTAATTGTCGTTCTAATTTCCAAATTTAATAGCTCTAAAATAGTGAAATAAATTTTCTATCGATTGATCTAAAATATATATAGAGTTATGGATCAATAGTTCAGAATTTTTTTAAATTATATTAATCATATTTTTCAAATTAATTTCCGTTTTAATAGAAAGTAGTGACACCCTCATGTTATTTCATGCGCGTGATATAGTTTGACGCCACGATGCATCTGATTATTTATTGCAATCGTGATGATATAATTCGTTAATTTTTTTTGAGCATTTTGGTAAACTATAGACGTGTTTGATTTGATTAGTCGTCTAAGAGTAAAGGAAAATTGTATAAACAACGAAAATACTTCACACGGAATGTTGTTTACCAAGAGGGCTTTTGAATAAAGAAACATAAAAAATATGTAAATAAAAAAATATTTCCTGCTCATAAAACAGATTTATTTTATTTGTTTTCAATCAATGTTAATCATTCTGCTCTCGCTTATATATTTATTTAAACACGTCAAATTTGACGGGAATTTCATTAATCATATGAAGTCTTTCTTTACTGTCTTTAATGGTTTTAAAAAATTAGCTATTAGCTCTCTAATAGAATAAGATCTGTATTATATAACTAAATATTGATTTTTATGATTTCGAAATAGGATAAATACTTAGGTTTATCTTTGAAAGCAAAGAAAATTACTATAATTTTAATACAAATAAACTTTTATGAAATGAGTTAAAATATTTTCAATGATAACACAAAACTGGTTGGAGAGTTTTCGACGTCTGTCTCCATCTTTAAACATTGCATCATACCAATCTCAGAAAAAACTCTTATGAGCAAAATAATCATCATTTTAAATTCATTTTGAATCAAAGTAATCCAAAGTAAGTATTTGCGAAATTAATGCTATGTTGAAAAACAGTAATCTGTTTAGGAAGTATCTTACTAATGATATTAATCTTTTTAATTCTATCCATAAATTGCAAAACGATATTTTAACTTAATAAAGAAAAAGATTTTTTGTAGATGAAGTGTTTCCGGTTTTGTTATTTTGTTTCAGAGTTTATCGAAAATAGTTTACAATTAAAATTATATTGGATTCAATTTTCTTGTCATAAAATTTAATTAGTACTATCCATTTAAGGAAAAGACAGTTCAATGTTACGAAATAATTTTGCGATTATTTTTACTTGAATGAAAAGAACAGTCTATTATTTGACAAATAAAAAAACTTACAATGAATTTTTGATTAGATTTAATTAAATTTCCTAAATTAAAAATAGCATGCTCGTCTTCCTATTGGAAATAAGGTACTAGATTATCTACAAAATATAGGTTTTCTCAGTGCCTTTGCAAAGTCTTTGTGATAACCAGTTAAGTTATTTTAAATAAGGTATAGGTGCTTTATAGAGATATAAAAAAAGGCAGCAAATTGTTCAAAAAAGGTTCAAGTATATATAAAATGGAAATGATTTAATACAAAGCGATGAATGTACTCCATCCATGTTAGCGCATTTACAAAACTTTTTAGATTGATTAAATCAAACCCAGCACAATTTTTTACAAGATTAGCTCTTTAGAATATCGATTTCAGAAATTTGCAAAAGCTGATTACATGATAACATTCGTATGTGAGCATAAACAGATTACTAAACATTATTTTCCCCGATGCTTTCATATCCCTTTTGAAATTTTCAAGACTTATTTTGAAGAACATGTATTTCTGTGATAGAAAGAATAAGAAATACCAGGAATCATATATATTTATGGATAACACATTGTATTATAGATTTAAATAGAATGTACTATTATACAGTTTACATACATGCTGAATAGTTTTACTTATATTTATATTTAGAAAACATAAAAGCATGGTAATAATTTATTACATGAGCTGAACATTTATCGAAAAGATGTTTAACCTATGGACAATCCAACAGGTTGGTCTTCCTTGTACAGTACCAAAGCAATAGTTCATTTGAATTTGTAACTTTTCTTAAATTCAGTCTAAAATAATTTTTGTTGATTTCGCAGAATTGAATGATATGTTTTGAATTAAAGTTTATCTACTTTGAGCGCACAAAGCAGATAGTTCATAAGAATTTGTAAATTTTCTTTAATTAATTCTAAACAATATTCAGTGATTTCGAAGATTGAATGATAAGTTTATCTACTTTGAAGCTTATTCTTCAAAGCTAAAGTCATTAGATGAAAATAATTGTCTTTTTGGGATTAAATACCATTATTAAAGTTGAATTAACTCGTTCCATAGAGTATGAGCAAACTTAATATTCGAACATATCCAAATATAAATAACTCCACATTGAATGCATGATGAAAACATTTAAAGGTATTTAAAGACAAAGCCTCTATTACCGCTTGCTATAAATCTGATTTATTATTTACTTTTCTTGAATTTCTTTCCATGTTGTTTCCGAAATATCAATGATGAAACAACCAGAAATATTGTTTCTTCATGCGCCAGATTTTTAAAGTCGGATTATATGTTTACATATTAATAAGTGGAGATGAGATAAGAAATATGCAGTACGCTGCCTAAAATCAGGTTTTTTGAGGAAAACACTACACATTTTCTGATTAGTCAAAAAGTGTACAGACTCATTGCAATAATTCTAAAACATACCAGATTAACTGAAACGTGATAGATACTTTTCCACCTAGCCTGGAACAGTGCAGAATAACAGTGGTTTTGTTATAGATTTAGGACATATACTCTTCATATAAGAAATTAAAGACTATTGTAAATGTCTTAAATTTAAGTGTATAGCCAAGAATATTGTTACAAAACTTTAAATTTGTTTCCCTGAAATGCTAATCTTGGCGACAAACTTGGCGAACATTTTGGTGACTTTGGATACAAAGTTGGCGACTTTGGATACAAAAGGAATTTTGTAGAAAGACCTTGAACTGTCAACCTATTTCTACTGACTTCATGAACTTTTTGGAGATTACGTCACTTCCTACATAATGTCGTCACTTCCTGTTGAAAAGGTATAAAAGCAAGCTCTCAGACCAAGAGTAATTAGTTGGATTTTGATCAGCAAGCAAGCTGGTGAGCTAATAAGAAACCTTTGAGCGCTGTGTTGAGATTTATTGGTAATCTCTGTTGTGAATTTTTACAAGTGCTGTTTTAACACTTGTGTTAAGTGTCTTTTCCTAAAATATTTGTAAAATAAAGAGCTTTATTTTTTAATCCTGTTAATTGGACTGCATTCACGTACACCCACAACACAATTTCGTTACATTTCTTTACGTATATAACTTTCAAACATCACAAAAATGTACCTGGATTTTAGCAAAAACAAATTCTATGACTTCAAAACATCAACGGAAACTGATTATGAAATACTAAATGAGGGACGAAAATTCAGATCCATATCTGCAAATGAGTCCAAATTTTTGTTGCTGACAAGTTAAAGCAAGCGTTAAAGATTGTAAAAAGGACATCAAAACCTTGAGATCTTATTTTATTTACCCTTTCAGTAAAAGCTGCCCGAGATAAAAGGGCATTTCAGGAACGCATTACCCGGAAGTTTAAAACGTGATCTCCTGCGTTTACCTGGTCTGAAAACCTTTGCTTAGTTGGTTCTTGTGAGGGGCCATTTACTTACTTATTTATTTTTATGGTTTTCTTCTTGCGTTGTGATGGCATTAAGAGAAGAGTTGGGTGGTGGTTAAAATAAAACTGAAAATCTGTCGCTGCAATCTCTGATAACAGAAACCTTTTCGTTCGAGTTTCTAGTTACAGTGCTCATAAAATCTTTTCGATTTTTAAAATAGAGCTAAGAATATTTTTCCGGCAATCGTTTTTTTCAGGTATTAAGCTGAGATTTAAGAGGATTGAAAAATAAATTTCGATTCTATATATATATACAGCAAATTTCCCTGGAATAAGATCTGAGAGACATTATTTTTGGAAATAATAGCTAGAAAGAGCTATTCTAGCTAGGATATAGGAAATAACAGCTATTAGAAATTACTAAAAAGTTTCCCTTAGTTTTCATGACCTTGTTTAAACAATTGTGAAACGTTCTAAACTGATAAATGTTTGGTTTGGATAAGAAACGGCTAAGATGGAACGAAAGAGGTAATTTTTCTTCGTAAATCCTACTTTTGCGTTGAATTTGGAATTATTTACCGATAAACCTCAGAAATTAAGTTAGTCTCAGAAATTCGTAATAAACTTTCAGATTTTAGGTATGGTATTCTTAGAAACACAAAGAAAACGGTTTGTGTTTTAATATCTTATAATATTTATTTTCATTTTTAACCCTCTCACACCAAGCGAGAAGATCTAAAAATTTCCTCCTAACAGCGACAAAGGCTGGTTTGAGGCATTTGGTTTCTTTTGAGGGGAGGGGAGGGGAGGTGAAGTTCTGAGATCGCTTAGGAGATAAGCGAGGTAGGGGGAACAATTATACTTGCCAGCCACAGTTCATTTACCTGCGCCTTAAGGGAAGATTATAGCAGGGGGTGGGGTGATGGGGTAAATGACCACTCAGGTTCGGAAAGTCCAATTCATGTCGCTTTCTCTCCAAATCTCCCGATTTCAAAGGGGATAGAAGAAAAATGTCACCTCGATATTAAAGAGTTAAATGCTGCATTAGTTCCTTTTTCATGCCCAAACATCATGGAATCGTATTATGTGAAAATTTAATTTATAACTAGTTGTAGGTAAAAAGAAAATCTAACCTTTCATTTTATGATGATACGTTAAAACCTTATTTTCGCTTATGGTACATAAACAGTGCAGTTTATAAATTCTCTGAATTTCAGCATTTTTAGTTAATGTTACCCAAAATGTTAGTTAACAGCTTAATTTGTTAGAAACATCAGTTCTTACAGACAAAAAAAACGAGTAATTTTTTTTATCACACCAAGCAAACGCCATATATTTCTTATTTCGTTTTAGAATCAAAATACAGGGTGTCCGAATCAAATGTCCCTAGTTTGTAGAGGTCGCTATACTTAACATAAAGTTAAAAAGCGTAAGAGAAATGTAAAATTAGGAAACAGTACTCACAAAGTTTGTATTTAAAAATCAGTGCAGTTCCACGTGGTTTCCCTTAGTAACCGTGCTCCAGCATCTTGTTGGAGGATAACAGTGGGTTGTAAATGCTGCATTTGGGGTATTGCGTAAATTTGAAACCCGTACAGGTAAATGTTTGCTGTCACAGAAGTATCAGCAAAGAAAGATGGTCCTATGACTGTATCAAGTAAAAGAGCATATCACACATTTATTTTTGGACTGTTTCTTTCCACTTCTTGTACTGCATGGGGATTTTCTGAGCCCTAAATTCTGCAGTTGTGCTTATATTCATTCTGTTGCTCACATGAAATGATGCTTCATCTGAAAAAATGATTCGGTTTAGAAAATCGTGTTCTTTTTCGATGCGAGATAACATCTCCGCAGCAAATGCAACACGCTGCGGCCTGTCATTGGTTGCAGTTTCTGCACAATCTGCATTTTGTATGCATACAGCATCAGTTTTCATATATACTCGAAAAATAAAAATTGTCACCAAAATCTAGAATTCAACAGCCAATTTTGCCCAATATCGCCAACGTATCGAAATAGATTTTATTTAATTGACTATTTAAATTGGGGACATTTAATTCGAACACCCTGTATATTGGGACACTATCTAGTTGAATTCAATTTATGAATCCGTAATTAACGTTCATTTAATGACCGTTTCCGTTATTTTCAGCTCTTGAATACAACGGAAAATGTCACCTCTATTTTAATTACCAAGGAAATTGTGAGTCGTTTTTTTTGGTTTTCTTTTCCTGAAATTGAGTTTGAAAACTAATCTTGAAAAATTGCAGAATTGTATAATTTTTTCTGTAATATTATGATAAAGCAGTTATACTTCAAGAAGTATAGTTTGGCATTGGTTCACAGATGCTTAACTACGTCCATTTGAAATATGGGTTATACAAAAGTATGCAGTTTTATGCGGCAGCGTTGCATAAAAATATCGATTATAAATAGCTCGCGACAGAAAAAGCGAAGAATTGCCAAAAGTCACAAAATAATAAAAAAGAAAAAAAAAGATGTTAAACAAAATATCATGTTAATCTGTAATTTCAATGAGCTCAAGAGTATGGATGAAATTGTATCAATAAATCGTTTGCAAACACTTGTCGAATATTTGCCTGAATACTTTGTACTTCAAATTATTTTTTTATTCTTGAACAATTATATTTCTTGTTTTGATATTCAATAAAAAATGACGGGAGGCTGTCTTTTTCAAACAGTCGCGGATGTTAAAGGCGTAGGACTACTTTACTCGCTTAACTCTTTTGTTTCTATCTACAGTTCAGCAGTCGCTGAACTACAATTCCGATTTTCAAATTTTTTTTCTAACTTCTGTTATTACCCTTTATCTCTAAAATAAGACATTAGTTATGCTTTTAACGTATGTAGTTACCGAGATATAGAGTATCGCGTCACTAATTCAAGCGTAATTTTGCCCAAATTTGCGACTCAGTAGTCGCTGAACTGCAATTGCAATTTTCAAATTTTTTTTTGTAACTTCTGTTGTTACCCTTTATCTCTAAAATAAGACATTAGTTATGTTTTTAACATATGTATTTAAAGAGATATAGATGATCTCCAATAAAATGCTTTTTGTGGCGTTTTGGCGTATGAATCAAATTATTTCATGAGGCCCCAATGGGAGGATCGTAGTCCTACGTTAAAAACAAATAAAAGTGATGGAAAGCAAAGAAAACAAACAATAAAATTGCTGTATATATATATATATATTCCTAATTCATCAGAATTTTCTGCATTTGTAATTTGTATATTACTACATTAAATACAAAATTAATTAAGGCGGATCAATCGAAATGGTAGCATGTGAAACTACGCAAAGAACTAATGTCATTATTTTCACAGCCGTCTCTCTTCCCAACAGGCAGGGCGACAAACACCACGTAACAATCGGCCCATTAAACAATAATGTTGGATAATGAGACTGAACAAAGCAAACAGCAACACTAGCAATACGGGCCGACACTGTTCTTTTTCAACAGGCAGGGCGACAAACACTCACCAAACAATCGGTCACTAAACAATAATGTCGGATCAGAGGTTTAATTGTAGCAATTATAAAAAAAATTTTCTCCAACATAAAACTCTCAAAAGTTCAGAGTTCTACATTTTTTCTGACTTTTTTTCGATGATATTGATGTTTGTTAAATACAAATGTAATTAAATTAAAGTGTTTTGATTAATCCAGTAAAATGTGTTTTATTTTCTTGAAATTGAGGAAAATATAACACATTTCTATTCCTTTCAATCTTAGAAAAATTGAGTAACTATAATTTCGCTCGTAGTGATTAGTGGTTAAAGTAAAATTTGGAAAAAGAAATATTTATATGAAGAATGCTATGCTTATTTTTAATCTTTAGACTTAACTTCGGAAAATCATTTTGTCTTGGAAATATTTAAAGGGCACAAATCTATTCAAATGTCACAAGTTAAAGAGAACAAATCATGTTTTTGTTTTTTTATCATCGTTTTAAATGGGAATAAAAAAATAAATTTTATCCTCATTAAAGTAATTTGAAAAAATAATTTTCAAATAAATGTTTAAAGAATCGAAACTTTAAATGAGGATAACTAATCATTCAAAACCATTGGAAATGAATGCAGTCATTGTATGGTATTTATTTTCTTTATAATAAAATCTATAAAACAAGGAGAAATAAAATGTTTCATTTGTATCTCTTTCATTTCTATGTCTCATTTATATCTATTGAATATATGAACAGAACAAAATACGAGATTTTGAAAAAAATACCATAACATATATTTCGAAAGAAAACTATTACACGCTACGATAACCTTATGTTAGGATTAATGTCATTATTTTGAGTACCATTACAGGTACTG
>BGPR01054432.1:0-10206 GCA_013235015.1 Araneus ventricosus
CGAACAGGATAACCTAAACCTAATAATATAACCTAATATGCGAACACGATAATTCAGAAACGCAAGAAGCAATGTGAAAAAAATTTGCTATTTGACTTGACACCAAATTTCTTGATCTTTATCAAATTTTGGACCGAATCGATGTATGGAATCAAAATTCAAACTAAATTCTCTTCCCTATATTACGAAGTTTAGCATAAAACGCACAATATTGAGTAAGTATACAGGAATGTCGAGGGGAGGACGGGTGTCTACATGAAGATCAGTGGTGTAGTCGCAAAATAAGCAGTGTCGGAACGCTCGAAATGCAGTGCCGGAACGCTCTAATCTGGGATACAAAAGTAATGCTGTTTTAAGGACGTTTCCACAAATTTTCTTATTTATTTCTCTTGGGAAAAAAGCAGTGTCGGAACACTGTTCCGATGCGTTCCGGCTCACTACACCTCTGCTGAAGATATTGCCATTTTCGCTGACGTCACAGTTAATCCCCTTCCAAAAGTACAATCTTTTAACACCAGACAAGAATGTTGTAAGAGTAACAAAAATTTGACAGAAGGGGGGGGGGGGGGGGGCACAAAGAAAGTAGCTTACACAGTATGACAAATATAAAATCATTTTATATTACATTATTATAACCTGCCTAGTGGCATAATTTTAGCTATTAGGATCGGAGGATCATTTGTTCGATATCGTTGCAACAAAAAAAAACACTATCTTTGTGTATTCGATACAGGTGGGATCTGTCTCGGTTTGAATGTCCTTACTTTGGCGAGGTGTGGACGTTTGGACAATTTCAGGTGTCACCCTCGTTATCTAACTGCTTTTTCAAATTGCACCATGAGTCATCAATAACGCTCATGTAGCTACAAAACATTTATTACGTTTATTAACCGTTTATTGAACAAACTGTTCAATAAACGGTTTAGTGTTAAAAACTAAATTAACCGATTAATTGTGATGCATTATAATGATAATTGACGAGCAAAGTGAGTTCTTGTTTCACCTGGACCGCTCATTTCGGTTTTTTTTTTTTTTTTTGAAGGCCTTAAAAACGACGCATGTTTTTATTTTTTCGATTCCGTTCCAAAATGGTGGCCGTGTTAATGTTTTTTTTGGCGATTAAATGGCGACTTTGGCACCATTAAAACATTTGAATAATTTTAGTAATTTGAGACATTTAATTGTTAATTCTATAATACTGATAAAAAACATAATTGTAATTTTTGAACAAAGCTAAAAGCAGAGACTTGTGTAATTTAAAAAAAAGGCTAAACTTTAAAGATTGCAATATGTAATTTTTTTTAATGTGAGGTCTTCTATTCGCAGAACTACTAATTTAGCTTCAAAATGAGCCGTTTATTGACCAAATACATATGTGTATTTTTATGTATGTAAATTTAACGATTAATTATAAAGCATTGTAATACTTAAATAGCTCAAGTAAAGTTTCAAATCGGGACTTTAATATACTTCAACCAATCAATTTTCTCTCTCTCTCTCAGTTTTAACTCGACCGATCAGCATTTTGTCTGTCTGTAAATTTGTTTGTTACGCCATTACGGCCAAAAGCGTAGTTCGATTTTCTTCGAATTTGGCATAAATGTTCCTTGAAGCAATAAAAAACGATGTATATGTAAGGATTTGTATTTTTAGAATTCCTTTAAGTGGCAGTTTTCCTTATTCAAAGGTTTGGCTAGTCAGTGGCAAGTTTGGGACCATTAAAATATTTGAATCATGTGGGCAAAGGCGATACATTTAATTGTCATTTCGTTAATACGCAGACATTTTATTGTGATTTTGTTAATACTGATAAATCCGACTGTTTCGAAATATTTTAGTTCCAATATTTGGTCAAGGAACAATCAATAGCTTACACTTTATAAAAACTGGTAAGAATACCTGCATCTCTTTGGAAAAAGTAGTTGAAGACATAACATGCATGCAATCATCTTGATGTTCAGACATATCAATCAATGCTAAGCAGACAGATAAAATCTAGTCAATGACTTTGTCAATTTTCTGTATTTCTCTGCCTTTCAGTTAAGTTTCGAATATTTAACATTTTTGGAAAAAGGAAAAAGCTTAATTTATAAAATGCTGTAAAATTACCCCCTTTTTTACTTTTTCGTATACGAAGTATACAAAGAGAAAGTATTATAATCGTCAAAACACTCGAACTCGAGATTTTGACGGATCTCCACGTTTTAGACCTTCCTGAGTCCGAAAAACACAATTTTGGAATTATGTCTGTGTATCTGTCTGTCTGTGAACACCGTAACTCGCAAACTATTAATGCTACGGGGATGAAATTCGGTATGTGATCTTTACACATATTTTGTAGGTTTCTATCAAATCTTGGACAAAATCCGTCTACGGGAAGTCTGTCTGTCCGCGTTCATGTGAACACTATAACTCAAAAACTTGAATAGCTAGATGGATAAAATTTAGTACACAGTTTTATCATCATTAATGTTGGTCCGTATCAAAGTTTGGGCAAATCCGTCGAAGGGTTGATGTTCTGTCGGACTGTATAATCGCATAGGGTAAAAATTATATCTCCTAAACCCTTCGGCTTAGATAAATAAAAATTGGTATGACGGTTGCTAATATTAATTATAGATCTGTGCCCAAATTCCGTTTCAATCGGCTAAAAAAAGGCGTTCAAATTGCATATTAAATTTTTTTACTTGCGTACTTTAAGCAATCTCTGCGCATGCGCAAGCTATTCAGTGATAGCGAACGAGGTCATTTTCTCCTGTTTTCTTTTCGCTGGCGTACGCCCTCGCGTTAGCGGAGCTTGCTGGAGTGTTATAGCAAATTAATATTGCTAAGTTTTAATGCATACGCATCTCTTTGAATATGATTTTTCGGTTTGGTTTGATGGAGTTTACTGGCTCAAAAATAATTTTTGATTATGTTTCGCCAAACATATGGTCTTCGATGATTCTTCAGCTAAATATTTTACAATCACTTTAATCTACAATGGAAAACTTTATGATAGTCATTGCATTCTGGATTACAGTTGGTTCGAATTTTTTATCCACGCAGGGGGAGGGGAAATTACACCTTTTTGAGAAATATACGAGAAAATTTAGGGGAAGCCACTCCCGCTGGTTTCTCTTAAAGAAAACTTTTTGGTATGGACGAGTTTTCGGTTTTGTTTATTTGGTTTCACAGAACGCTTTCCGGTAACCCTCCGATTTAAGCAATCGCCGTATCCTTTTGTATATGAAGAGCCAAGTTCGAACCAGTTTTTTCTTTAGTATACAAAGCGTTGAATTTCATGTTCTTTGAGTTCGTTTAATTCTTTTTATATAAAACGGATAAAAATACAGCTTAAATCTAAACGGAACGATTGTAATTAGCAAAATCGTTTGGTTAAAAATTTAACTACCAGTGATTATCTACTTCGTTTGGTAAAAAGCTTAATCGCCAAACAAGCCTTAGAAGTCGCCAAAACAAACGTTAACGAACAATTATGGCAGCCTTTCCACAAAACGTGGATTTTAAGTAAGCATCGAGAGCTACAGCAATAGGAAAATCAAATTTAATGTTTCAAAGTATCCTTAAGCCTTAACATTAAGAAACTCTACGTTAAACATTAATTAACAGCTTCAAACGGAGTGTTGAAATTTCGAGGATTCCCACTGACGAAGCATTACGCCGGAAGTCGGTCGGTATAGCAGAAGTTCCACATTACCCCGAATAAACAAAACTAAACAAAACAGAAAACATGTCCAGAAAAAAAAGTATTGTAAACTCGTCAGAAAATTCCAACCCAATGTTTTCATGAATCTCCAGCTTTTCAAATCTTTGCATGTCCGAAAAAAAACATTTTTGGAATGATGTCTTTATGTCTGTCTATGAACACGATAACTCAAAAACGCGAAGAGCTAGATGGATGAAATTTGGAATATGGTTTTAGCATCCGAATTGTAGATGTGTGTCAAATTTTGGACCAAATCAGTCTGCGGGATAAACATAAACGCTGTTCTGTCACCATGGTCATTGCCGTAGCGAGGATAAGTAGCAACGGGAAAATAATACGATTTATTTCATCCCAGTCGTTGTCTGTATGTTCGCGTATTCGTGAACACTATAACTCATAAACAGAGCGAGCTAGATGAATGAAATTGAATACGTGGTCTTTTGACCGAACTTGGAAACATGTGTCAAATTTTGGAATCAATATATCGAAAGGAAGACGTCCAAAATGCATACTCGAATATCTTCAACGCACTGCTAAGCGCAGAACGTGAAATATTGTCAGTGGTGTTGCGAGGGTCAGTGACGTCCGGGTCAAATGGTTTTCCCGTTTCCCCATCACCATCAGTGACTTGGGTTCTGTAAACGGCACCAGGGGCCTTGTATTTTTTCGCCCTTATCGTATTTGACTTTAAAAGTGACATAAACGCTGTTCTGTCACCATGGTCATTGCCGTAGCTAGGATAAGTGGCAACGGGAAAATAATATGATTCATTTCATCCAAATCATCATCAGTGACTTAACAAGTGTGACTGGCTCCAGCGGTATGGTATCACTGGTATGGCCGCCTAAGAAGTATATAATTAATTTTATGTTCAACGGCACTGCTCAGAGCTAGGGTGTGGTCGATTTTGATTCTTCTATGTGCTTTCTTTAGTTTTACCCTTATCAAAATAGCAACTTCTGGGCCGGTAAAGGAATCCCCTTTTGCTCTTTAATTGAAATGTAAATATTGTTACCAAAATTCATCTGGTGGGTGTACGCGAATGCAGTCCAATAACAGGATACTAAAAAATAGCTTTTTATTAAACGAATATTCCAGAAAAACACGCAGCACACCCCTATTAGCACAAGATGTCCTACAATATTCATACGATATCTTGACGATGTTGTACTGCATTCAGAATATCGGAGCAACATCGTGGAGAAATCTTAAAATATATTGTGCTAATAAGGACGTAACAAAACTGTAAAGTTTTTACTCTAGACTCCGGAGTTATTAATTTAGTACAGAAGGAGATGAGGATATTGATGTAGCCGACAAAGACATGAGCTCGCGCAAGAGCATAATAATCTCAGACAGGGTGATGAGCGAGTACAGTGTCCTAGCTACCAAGAACTCAGCACTTCACACTTTCCTAAACATGCATACTTTCTTATTTCAGAAGGATTTCGTCATGGCGACACAGTGCAGGTACACACAGAATAAGAAGACGACTTTAGAAGGAAAACATATTTAATATAACAACAATTAGATTAAAAACATAAATGAAATCATTACATCATATGACCACGCGCGCGGTGAGATGATAACAAAAGTGAGAGAGTGAACAGGCGGGAACATTGCCGCTAAATATCTAGCAGCTTGCTTGCCATTGATCCAAGGATGATATCACCAAAGTGGGCGGGTTAGATTTGCATACAATTGCAGTTTACACCACGGCTGGCGATGATGCCGGAAAACTAAATACAACTTGTTTAGATTAACAACGCAAGCAGATCTCTAATAAAAATCAGTCGCAAGGCTTCCAATAGCGCTCAGCGTATATTGGCTCACCAGCTTGCACTTTTGACAGAATTCCAAACTCGGTATTTATACCTTTTCCGTCAAGATGTGACGTCACGTAGACTTCTTTTGAAGATCTTGATATTTCCGTTCTTTGTAGAGATAGGGCCATATTTTTTGTATTTTTAGAAGCTGTGTTTTGTCGCCAAATTTGTCGCCAAGGTCGGAATTAATTAGCTTAGTTTCCAGTAAAATCTCTGTAAAACTCTCTTTCCTGCCATAACATTAGCAGTTTAGGGAAACAACTTTACAACTTCGTAATAATATGTATATATAACAATACATACTTAGACTAGCGTTGACTTGTACTTCATTTTTTATGTAAAGGTACTAAGCAATTGTATATAAATGAATAGCTCTGCTATAATATTTTATTGGAATACAAACGTAATATTTTATTGCGAAATATTTTCAACTTCACATGTGATTCTGTTTTTTAAATTTCCGTTGTACAAAATATTACCCTCGGCCTATTTCACTGTTTCTCTCAAACTTGTTGTACACCGGGATGTTTTATAATTCTTTTTAGAAACTCATCTATTAGTAAATATCGCCTTATAAAAGGAAAACAGATTGAAAACTCTCATGGGGAAATAACTAAAGAGGTTAATCCCAAACTGGAGGTTAGCAGGAGTAAAAGCGAAGTGGTCTTCTCTTTTTAGAAGCAACAACTTAAAAGATTGGAATAGAAATTTCTTTTCAAAACGAACTATGGCTGTTAAGAGAAATATGATCAGATTTCATGTAGATATGAGGAGTGAAAGACATCAGGACTAGAGCATGTTTTTTTTTATCTGAGTACGAACTGTCAGTGCAGCTCAAATTAAAAATCTCACTTCTGAAAGTAACAACTTATTTTACGAATATATTAAAAGCTTCCCGCTTCGCAATTGCTGTCTGTTAGGTGAAACAGAATAACCACTTCTTCTTTTAGTCCATCTGTTTCTCTTCACACTTACGAAGAGATTTCTCTAGCCATCAGAGATATCTTATACTTCCGTCAAGATAGAAGACAGAGCTTTTATTTTATTTTTGTTTAAAATCCACTTCCAATTTGAAGGCTTCATAGTGTTCAGATGATAACAGAATCATTCGAAGTCCTTTGCTTCCCGGCGAACGGAAACTTCTGATCCTCAGATGATGTAAGTGCTCATATTCAATACATGTTTCGTAGCTTTAAAACAATACTGTAGTTTCATCTGTTGTAAAATATTTTGTATTGCATTGCTGTGTTCTTTTTTCAGGATTTCAATATATTTTTATACTATTCCAAATTTATTAACTGTAACTAGAAAATTTAGATAGATCATAGTTGCACAGATTACGGTTGTTAAATTAAGCTATTAAAAAAATTACTACAATGATAAAAGCTGCAAAATTAAATAAATTCGATACTCTCACACAATTCAATGGAACTTAAAACAAATCTCTCCATAAGAAGGCAAAATTTGAAATTTGCGTGCATTTTTTTTCATATATGTTATTTAAAAGCAGGCGCGCGTTACTTACATCCAGTCGATTATTAAATAATTATAAAACAAATAAATTAATGATATCTTTATGTTATGATTATTTAACAATCGAATGTGTTAAATTTTCTTTATAATTTATTTTCTAATGAATATTTCGCAGTTAAGAGAAAAAGCACATCATTTTGCAGTTTCTGTTAACTGAGGCCTGACAAAGAAAATTAAAGAAAAATCCGATAAAAAGAATTTTGGTTCTCATAAAGCGAATTCCTTAATTTGACTTTATTTAAGCTGAAGTAGAAACTTCTTCCTAGGATTCCTTTAATCATTTATTTTCCAATACTTAATTCCAAAGAAATTTTATTCGTTACTTTTCAAGTGAAATATTTAATAGTTATTAATTTCATAGTTAGAATTTAAAAAGTTCTTAAACGTGATTGCGTAACGGAACTGTAATATGAGGGTCTCTAATTTTATCTTCTAGTTGATTTTATGTAATGACACAGATTTTTGGCTTTATACTTTATCCTACTTTCTGATGAAGTGGACGTTTTAAGTTAATATTTTATATGATTGGCAAACCGCATAAATTACTTTTCTTCTATTTTTTCTATTAACAATGACCAAGTATTTTGTTCAGGAAAAATATAAAAATATAAACAAAAAATTTGCATATAAAAAATCGATCTCATAAAAAATCAATCTCAAGAAATCGATCGCAAAAAACCTAGATTAAAATAAAAATATATACAAAATAGGAACAGAAAAAATTGATGTACGTAAGAAACCCGCTCCAAAAACAAGCATTACTCTGTTTTATTCTAGAATTTTTTCGTTTTCACAGTTGGTGATTTTGGGTGGAGAGGATAACGACTTATATTAACTTTTATCCGTAAGTCAATTACGCAGAAAAAAGCACTTTGAATATCATTGGAAAACTTCTCCTTCTAAAGAGCGGTTTGACATGACATTTCTATCATATTTGTTATCCATTTTTAGGTAGATTCCTTATAGGAAGTCTACCTATTGCAATGGTTCTCATAACACGACTTTCGGAAAATTTCTGCAGATCTTCACAGTTCATGCCCCCTAGAACCCAAAACTACCCTTCTTTAAAAAGTAAAAATATCCCGGGGCAAACCCGGTTGGGGGGGGTATGGGGCGCCCCCCCCCCCCCCCCCCTCAGAGCCAAGCCAGAATTCTTTATTTTATTTAAAATCATTACAGCTGTTTTTTCTTAATTTCAATCTTTAAAGGGCGAAATGTTCTTTTCCTTATATCTCCGGATTAAAGGAATCTACCTTTGCCTTCCGTCTTGCCGGCGGGGAATTTTTTTTTTATTTGTATTATTTTTTGTTCTCTTTTTTATTTCTTGTTTATAATGTTGCATTACTTTTTCTTGCTGACGAAGCTTATTCGCGAAGGAAAAATAAGATTTTCCTTTTCACATATTTTTCATTTTTGTCCATTATTTTTGTCTTGTAATTTTTATACTTTCAAAAAAATTTGTAATCCTGTATATATTACATATATATCCTTTCAGCGAGCCCTCCTGCGCAAATGTTGCGACAAACTGGATTTTTCATACCCTGTTCTCAGATTCGGGGTCAAAACTGTCTGAAGATCATTGTTATTCCTTCATGCGACCCATCTCTTCAGGATTAAATGGGTTTGTCCTAGTTTCTAGGTGATTTCATACTGTTTTATACTTCGGTCGTAAAGTTTACGCCGCGCGCTGGCTCGTGTAATTGGATATTTTTTTCGCGTCTTAATGTCTCATTTTGGTATTTATGTATCCATTGCGCATTACGGCGATTTAATACTTTATTTTACAGTGTCAAAATATTTAATATTGTTACAAAAATCGTTCTGTGGGTGTATGGTGTAAACAGTCCAACACGCAGGGTAATGGAGAATGAAGGTTTGTTCACAAATATGCAGGAAAGCACGAAGCACAGGTAACAGGAAACAATAGATCCTGCTCAGATTAGCAACGTAAACAGACAACAATTCACAGGTAATATCTGTTCAGTACTATGAGATTTAGCAACTCAAACAGTCAGCAAATCACTAATAACGACAATAACACCACTTTCAATACCGCTCAGCTCACCAGTTTTCTAGCTCGCACTGCAGACGAAACTCTAAAGTCGTTCCAGTCGATCAACACCCACTCTGATCCAAACTCGGCCCTTAAATACTCTCCCCTGTAGGCCGTGACGTCACATGGAGTTTTCTCGTACATTCAAGCGTATTTTCTTTCCTAATAGAGATATCGAGAAAAGGGTCGCATTTTCTGGAATCATCGATTTCTCCCAATGTCGCCATGTCGCCAAAATGGTCGCCAAGGTCCAGGCTCGGTCATCCAATACTTACCCCTGTAAAACTCTTTTCCCAAACATAAGATTTGTCAAGCAGGAGAGCGACATTAGATTTTTGTAACAATATGTAAGAAGCCTGCTAATAATCCACCAAGCCGAAGAATTTTCTTGAAAAGCACTAAGTCTTACTGAAAAATACCTTACTAGTCGAGCCCAAATCTGATCATCGCCATATGACGTTACTTCGTCTTTAAGTCTAAATCATACATCACCATCTGAAGAAACAATTTAACAGCAAAGAGCATTGAGACGAGGAATTTGTGATTTGTCTGTAAACGAAATAAAAAGATCATAAGCATCCATAAAATGCAGGAGGTGCAACAGATATACATGTAAACGCCTTCTCTAACCAAAGTTCGAATGCAAGGACAGAGATTAGAAACTAAGAAGAAAGTCTTTGTTGCATAATCCCAGATTTTCTTACGGTCTTCTTTTATCATATATTGCTTATTTATTTTTTTACAACATAATCTTATTACAACTCATCACTGTCTCTGGTTTCAATATAATTCTAGAGTTTTAAAATAGTATTAGAAATCATTTTCACTCTTGATCTACAGATTTGCTTTTCTGACTTATCTCTTAGTACTACACTGCTGTGGGGAAAAAAGTGACGGGAGGCTGTCTTTTTCAAACAGCCGCTGATGTTAAAGGCGTAAGACTACTTGACTCGCGTGACTCTTTTATTTCTCGAAGCTTCTCGGATTCTCTTTGTTACTCGCGATACTCCTTTGTTTCTCGAAGTTACTCGTGATTCTCTTTTGTCTCTCTCGACACAGAAAGAGATTTCTTATTTTTACCTCGC
>BGPR01054433.1:0-10206 GCA_013235015.1 Araneus ventricosus
TCGAAACCTCTTCTTTTGTTCAGACTTGTAAGCATTGAAGAAGTGCTTCTGTGCACTCGTTTCAGTATTTGCAATAAATCGCATTTAGTTTTTTTCAGAGAATTTGTATTACGACTTTTATTGCGCCCTCTATCTTCTATAGTCACATTTAACTTGTTAAAGCTTTTTATGGGTATCAAAACGTTTTCTTTCATAATTTCCGAAAGAAATAAAAATTAGTGTTATTCAGATAAGATGGCGTATTCGATTCCGTGATCCTTTCTCAATAATCACCCAAATGTGTGCATATTATAGTTCTCTCTAGTGACTCTAGTAGAGAAAATTGGTTGCAAATTCTTCTTTCGCGGATCAAAATCTAGCTAAAAGTATAAGAATTTTAATTTTCCATATTCAGTGTCGTAAGTCTACTTTGTGTTGGTTGTAATCCCATTTGGTTAAACACATCTCTATGAATCTACGATTGGCGAAGGGAAAGTATACCATCCTTTAATGGCCAAGTGATCAGGGAGAGCTTAGTTATCACTTGAGGTAGAATTCTAACTTAGTTCAACGTTGGATAGGTTGTCTCCGCGGAAGATTTTCAGGGCAAATTGGCTCACATTTGTATTTCTCTTGGACGCAAACAGGAAAACCTCCAGCTGTCAGACTGACTGCATTAAACAATTCGTATAAACACAGCGCACATCAGCTTGCCCATTTTTGAATAACACTGGTTAAGAACACAGACAGAGGATTGAACCCGTAACCGTCTTCCTCAGACTTAATCGTGTTCCTCAGGTCCTTTCCTTAACCCACTATGTTACCCACAGGTTAATACCCGCCCCTATGGACGGTCTCAAACCTACATACTTACATGTACCTTACCGGAAATTAAAGAAACTTATGAGTAAATTATGAGTTATTACAATCACTGTAGAAACGGTTACAGTAGCAATTAAAATATATATGTGGATAAAAAAGTACTCAATTTCTAGATATTATTCGTTTCCAGAAAAAACATGCGATAATGTTCATCCCTCGATTTTCACAGTATGGCATTTAGGCTTCGTTGCATAGGGAAGAGAATAAAGAATGTATTTTGGAAACTGATTTTCTCCATAATACTAATGAAAATACCACATACCAAATTTCACTCCTCTAGCTCATATTGGTTTTGAATTATTGTGTTCCCATTCAAGGTGCTAGACAAACAAAGTTTATCCTTTTCACGGATTTGGTCTAAATTGACACAGATCTGCAATTTTGGTGATAAAAATACGTGGTCGCCCTGATTTGATTAATTAACACTACGTCCTCTTTCTTATCCTTTGCAGAATATGCTCACACCTGCAAATATAAACAATGTTATTTTTGTTCTTATGCAAAGTTACGCATATAAGCTCGTTTTGCACAATATTATTATAATTATTTTAGTTTTTGATGTCTTTGTTTTCTGCTTCCTGATTGATTTTTAGATATCATCTCTATTTTTTAAATATTTTTGTCTATTAATTCGTTTGTATACATTTTCATCCCCTTTCTTTTAGGTATTTTGTGCCGTATATTCTTGCATACTTTTGTAAAATATTGATTTTGATCATTGAAAAGTAACCGTTCTTTCACAAAGATCGTTCTTTGGCCTCTACCGGGGGTTGGGCATTCAAGAGTAAATTTATGGCTTTCAAGAGCTGATTCGGACTGTGACAAAGAAGCTTCTGATGCGGGTTGCAAGCATAAGCAAATGAAATTCTCAGCTCAAAAGCCTTTAGGCAAAATTGACGATATTATTGCTCATTCCTTAATAGCTTCCGATGAAACAATTAGGGGTTTATTTTTCCAATTGAAAAAAATCAAAACCGAAATCGGAAACTTTGAAATCTTCTTGCAAACTCAAACTGTATCCTTTTTCGAAAGAAATTAGAAATTTTCGAAGTAATTTTACTTTACATGACTCTCAAAATTCGCTTTAGCAGAAATAACGGATTAGGGCTTGTTTAACCCTTTGCTGTCTTTGCTTGCGAATGCCGCCACTGTGGGGCCATTCGCAAGTCTTCGTAGAAGTCGGTGCCACAAGTCTGGCGCCATGATGCCATTCATGATTTCCTGACGATACCTGTACTCGGAAGCCAGGTCTTCATACCGGTGATTGCTTTACAAAATATCACACTAATGTCAACAAAATCTGTGTGTTTTAATATCCATATATTGACTTTAAATCCCGTACAGAAAAGTAAGCGCGAAACGCTAAATTTGCTCCGACCTGCTACTACTCCCATCAGCGAAATATGTCGACCGCAAAGGGTTAAATACGAATTTTGAACTTACAAACATGAAACCCCTTTAGGCCCTGTGCACACTAGCCGATTCGTGTCGTTGAAGCTATAAAAATAGCAATAGTAACCCCCATTTCCCCTGCGTGTCTCCACAGGGGGCATCCGGGTTTCTATTGTTATTTTATAGCTTCAACGACACAAATCGGCTAGTGTGCACTGGGCCTTAGATCGGCCATCCCTCTGAGAGGCCAATTTTGTTGGAACGGAGAATGGCCGCTGTATAGAGAGGTTTCACTGTAATATCTTTTATTTTTTATGTCTATATTTGAAGGTTTAAGAATTTCCTTTCCTTTGATATTCATTGTAGCCTAATTACCTTATAGAATTATTTTCAGTGCCTCAAGCTTTCCGATTTTGTTTAGCCCTCAATTTAAAAAAAAATATAATTATATATTTTTTTAATTAAAGTAATTATTTTCTCCTCTTCAGTACACTAATAAAAGTGTATTTTACAAACTTTTTAATAGAGGCCAATTTTGTTGGAACGCAGAATGGCCGCTGTGTAGAGAGGTTTCACTGTAATATATTTTATTTTTTATGTCGATATTTGAAGGTTTAGGAATTTTCTTTCCTTTGATCTTCATTGTAGCCTAATTGCCTTATAGAATTATTTTCAGTGCCTCAAGATTTCCTATTTTGTTTCACCCTCAATTTAAATAAAATTGTAAAAGAAATTGTAATTATATGTATATTTCTTAATTAAAGCAATTATTTTCTCCTCTTCAGTACACTAATAAAAGTGTATTTTACAAACTTTTTAATTCCTATTATTTTCTACTTAATACATTTATGGAATGCGTATTTTATAAGCTTTATAATTTCTATTATTTTCAATTTAATATACTTATGGAAAATGTATTTTACAAACCTTTTAATTTCTGTTATTTCCTTTTCAATATGCTTATGGAATGCGTATTTTACACTCTTTTTACTTTCTATTATTTCCCACTTATTATATTTATGGAAAGCGTCTTTTACAAACTTTTTAATTTCTATTATTTTCTACTTAATGTTTCTATGGAATTATATTATAAAGTCAATTGTTCTTCAATTCGTAACCAGATAGAGGACGCTCTTATGTAGAATCGAAGTTCATATTAATATATTAACTTATACTTAAGTTCTGAAAATATTCAAATATTGCATTTTCGTCGTGAACATACAACAGTGCAAAATTTCAGAACTCTAGTACATCGGGAAGTCAATGGAAAATCGATGACAAAATCCCATCTTTTGAAACATAAAAAAGGCAAATTAAATAAAATGGAGTATAAAATGGGTAAAAACCGGTTTCGACGATATCAGGCGAGCATACACATTATGTCTTTGGTAAATGATAAACCAAATTTGCATTCAAAATATTTCGGAAAAAGTGACGACTGGTAATATTATAATAATAAAACCATTCATTACAGAATTTCATATCATTGAAAAAACTGCTTGGTATTGGTTCTTCATATGTTGGTATTTTGGAATTCATTTATAACTGATATAGTTACTGCGGAATGCAGGAACTGATACGTTAATTTATATCTTTTGGCTGCTTTAAATAACGGAGTTTTCAGTGTAAAAAAATGATTGCCGATTATTAATTTCTTCTTCTATGCATTGTGTGAAGATTGATAGAAGTTGCAATTTTCCTCTTCGCAATTACAGACGTTTAGCACTATTAGCTTCCGATGGGCTGAAACAGACTAGCTTGTTTCGAAGGTCATTATGCTGTGTTAAGAAAAACATATTCCTTCTAAAATTAATGTTTAATATTTGCTTATTTATTGATTAATAGATAAGTCTGGCCTTCTTTTAAAAGGAAAATCAATATTGCTTAATTCTGTCATCTTTGCTTCAGAGTTAAGTCTCTCCACCATTTTTTTTTAAAAAGTAGATATTAATTTAACAATCTGAGAATTTAGTAATTATGAGTAAACTTGCAGTTAATTCTTACTGAGTTTCAATGCATCCTTTAGATTCAGTGTGTGCCCACTTTTCCAGTGTACAGTGGAAGGATGACGAATTTGGAACATCTGGACATTTTTTTAATATGCAGCGATAGAGATGTCCTTTTAATAAAAAGAAGTACAGTCAAACTCCGATTAATAGTCCCACGTTTAACCTTCAGTTTCTGTTATCCGTCATCGTGACAGAGATGGCAGATTATTTTAAAGTAACGTAGTATTAAAATGCATTTCTGGGCATTACTAATTTTATGTTGAAGTATGTATTGATAGCTTTGCAAAATTCAATACTTTATGTATGTATTATTCACTTGAAAAGGATTTTATTTTCATTTTCTTCCCAAGCCAGCAGTGAAATCTTACTATACATACGCATTACAGTCAGTTAAGAAATAAGAAGGCCATATTAATTTTGGAAATTATGAAATGAATTGAGAAAAGGTTCTGATTATAATCTAAATGCCTGGAATATGATATAACAGCATATTTATTATAATTAGGTTTCAACAATTTTGAATAATGAAATTAATGATTAAGTTCGTAACAATATTAAAAATAAATGAAAAATGCACTGTTAAGAAATTATAAGACCACGTGCAAAGGAACAAAAAAGTATGAAAATTAATTTGATATTGGTCCTCAGGTTTTGCTAATAATCTCAAACATTCTGTTTTTCAGTAAAATGACCAGGTGATTAAGTTCGGTTTCAGAAATATTGTGTCAGTGTTTCATAATGGCTATACTTCCAAATCATTGGTGGAGGAAAACCGTTTATTACTACCTTAAACTTTGCAACATAATATACCCCAAAGATTTTCTCACGTCTGGCCATGGCATAATATTAACTTTTTTCTTCTTAAAACCATTCCTGGTTTGATTTAGATATATGGCAAGAACCAATGTCCTGCTGAAATATCCAGTTAGCATCACCTGACAAAGGGCCAAACCATATGAGATGAACATTGAACATATAGTATAGCTTGATATTGCGCAGAGTCCATACTTTCCGGAATTCGTTGTTATCGCAAGATACATCATGACTAAATGGTATCCAAACCATTACTGATCCTCTTTCATTCTTTCGGTTCCTTCTTCAAGTCCTATCTATAGTGTTTGTAGCCATCGGGATAATCAAGTTTAAATTTCTTTTCATCAGAAAATATAATTTGTTTCCACTGATCTTCCTATGATATGACACCTTTAGGCCATTTCATTCTGTCTTCTCGATGATGTTTCAATAATTTCGGTGTTTCCGTCATTTTCATAAATTTTATATTACTATCTGATTTAAGACTGTTCCAAACTCTGACATGTGAAGTTTTTGCTAAAACGTTTCGAAATTTTACGAGTCAAAATCCCTTTTTAGTCCAGTCAACGAAGTAAAAATAGAAAAAGAAAATGGTGTAGTTTTGAATTTTGGCACAGTTGTTGGGTGTAGTGTCCTAAACGACATACTAAAAGTCCCCGCCTGTGGGAGGTACGCGGGGGATACAGGGGGGATTTAAAGGGGGCGTTTTCAGTTTTTCTTAAATATCTCAAAAACTATTGGTTCCATCAAAAAACACCCAGTTACGAAATTAAACTACATAAAATTTCCTACGAAAAAAGTCCCACATTGTTTTTGTAGCATCAACAGTTAAGAAGATACAGAGGGATTTGAATGTTAATATTTCTAAAATTCCTTATTGTAATGGTAAAATCGATTAAAAGTACTGAATCAACAACTCTCATAATGACCTTGCCTATATAATAATAATTATACAAGGGTAGTAATGCATGTGTCCGAGCAGTGTTGGATAACAAACACATTTAATGAACAATTATGCTCCCTTCCTCCCCTCACATCCATTCCCCTTCACAAGTTTCCTTCTACTCGTAGTCCAGTCAACGAATTGTAAATTTTAAAAAAAAGAAGTAGTTTTGAAATTCGGGATTCGGCACAGTTGTTGGGGAGAGTGCGCTAAACGACATACTAAAAGTCCCCGCTGTTTGAGGATGCTCAGGAGGTACAGGGTGGGTTGAAAGAGGGGATTTCTCAGTTTTTCTTAAATATCTCGAAAAATATGGATCCCATCGAAAAAAATTAAGTGTAAAATTAAGCTATATTAAATTTCCTACAAAACTAGTCCTAAATTTTTGTAGAATGAAATTTTAGAAGATACCGGGGGATTTAAAAGTGAATATTTTAAAAATTTCTTATTGTAATGGTGAAATCAATTAAAAGTGCTGAAGCAACAACCCTCAGGAAGACCTCATGCCTATACAATCATTAAACGAGAATAGTATTGTATGTGTCGAGAAGGTATCAGGAAGGAGGGTCGACAAACCTATTTTATGAGCAATCGTGCTCCCTTCCTCCCCTCACGTCCGTTCTCCTCCAATAGATCCCTTCTACTCAGGCTTTTGGTTCTGTTAACACTCCAAATGAGTGTATTTGGACAGTATAATCTAATTCTATATATCTGTGCTGAGTTTAACTTAAAAGCTAGCAACCAGTCTGTCACAGTTCGACAGAAACATTTTTTTGCCATTGAAGAAATAAGGCCAGGCATGTTCAATTACTAATGAAGAAAATGGCTGCTAAAGGAACTTAAACGAGTGTCGCTGCAAGGGATGCGGTACTTATTTTGTGAGATCTGTGTTAGAGAAAGCAACTTCTCATGCCAAGGGAAAGACGTAGACCTAGTCGTGTTACTGGTTGCTTTGGCACCACCAGAAAGTAACATTTATTTTAAGAAGCCTGGCAAGAGAAAAGTCGAAGCTAAATTATTTTTTACAAGAAAGCTGCAGAAAGAACTTTCTTTTGCCCAAACCATCTACCTTCTCCATGCATACTGTGGCTGCGACATAACACCAGATATTTATAGAAAAAGCACATTGTTCAAAAATCAACTAAGCCAGATGAAAACATTGCTGACATCTTTTATAACCTCTTATCAACACTACATGCTATCTCACAAGCCGGTGAGAAGATGTTCCTAATGTCGAAGCCGTTGCTGATGAACATAATTTGATTAACCGTGGATATGCAGCATTTCTCAAATCATCAACCAAGATCAAAGCTTATCTTTCCTTAATTCCTTCAACCAAAGAAGCGGCGAAGCAACACACAGTTAGCAATGTGTTTCTGTTTTGGCACCTTTAATTGTACCTGTACCAAAGGTGCACATCTACAAGAAGAGGAGACGTTCGAACTTGATCATATATTAAAACACATGGTGAAATTTAATTACGAGCAAGTGTAAAAATGGGTTATGCACATTTGTATATATATAATATTATGTTATAGAAAGATATAATATGCTTTAGATATATTGTAATAGATAGCCGATATTTTGAAATATAAACTTTCTGTCATAAAGATAAAATTAATAACATTTTCAACCACTTATTGTAATTATGTACTTTTTCCTAAGAACAATGTGCAGGATTATTTTTGTAGGAAATTTAATTTAGTTTAATTTTATACATAAGTTTTTTCGCTAGGATCCATGGTTTTCCAGATATTTAGGAAAAACTGAGAAATCCCCCCTTTCTACCCCCCCCTCTGGTGGAGGGTGCTCAGGGGTACCACCAGACCACTAGCGGGGACTTTTTGTATATCGTTTAGGGCACTCTCCCCAATAACTGTGCCGAATTTCAAAACTACAACTTTTTTAAAAAAAATTACAATTCTTTGACTGGACTACGATTAGAAGGAAACTTGTGAAGGGGAACGGATGTGAGGGGAGGAAGGGAGCATAATTGTTCATCAAAATGTGTTTTTCACACACCCGCCTGCTCGGAGACATGCAATACTACCCTTGTATAATTATTATTTAGACATGAGGTTATTATGAAGGTTGTTGATTGGAAGGTTGTCATTACAATAAGGAATTTTAGAATTATTAACTTTTAAATCCCCTGTATCTTCTAAACTATTGATGCTACAAAATCAATGTAGGACTTTTATTGTAGGAAATTTTATGTAGTTTAATTTTGTAACTGAGTGTTTTTTGATAGAACCAATAGTTTTCGAGATATTTAAGAAAAACTGAAAACGGCCCCCTTAAAAAAACCCCTGTACCCCCACAGGCGGGGACTTTTAGCATGTCGTTTAGGACCCTACCCCAACTGCTATACCAAATTTGAAAACTACACCATTTTTTTCTATTCGTCGATTTTTGGCCTTCATTGACTGGACTATTTCTTGCAGATCGTTTTATTTTGTTTGAATCTTTATTTCGAATTATGGCATTGTGGATTGGCAGTGTTAGAGCGCTTCATTAACCTTGTCAATTCTCTTTCACATTTACCAGCACCCTTTTAAAATAAAATGTTTCTCATTGCCCACTCAGATAACTCTTTACCCCGCGGCATCTTCAAATAATTCGTGGATAGCACAATCAAAACCCGCACCTTTTCTTCTTAGGTAATGCTTTCACGAAATACTAACGCATGCATTTTATACTGATTCTCATATGATGAATAATATGCTAATTTTCACGGGTGTTTTTTTAATTTCTTAACAGACACCTTATTTAATTTTTAGAAAAATGAGTCGATTTCATTAAAATTTAAGTTAATTTTTTAAAATTGGAATTAGTACAGAAAGTGTCTTACGATCAATTTTAAATAAACATGCTAAAAATTTGTATATTATGTCTCCTTCTTTAGAAATCCAAAAGTTCGTTAGTGGTCTTATAATTTCTTAAAGCACTGTAATAATAGTCCAGATTCGCAATTTTATTATAAGAAAGTTTGATTATTTACCACTAAAAAAATAAAATGATTTTCATTACAAATTTCCAAACTGAAACTGAAATGTATTGGCAATGAGAACGCATTGAATTTTTACAAGGTCGAAGTTAGAAGTAACTTTTACCAATTGTTTAAAAGAAAACGTAAACAAAGAGCCACTAGCTTCGTTAAACACAACTAAAGACAGAAAAAACTTTTTTCTCAAATTCACACAAAATATATGAACACAAGTATGACATGTTATGCATTGCATTATTTCTTCCTTTATTTCCTCATATATATAATATCCTAGTTTTTGTTCTTTGAACCATCATTTAATGTCTTTTGGCTTGTTCCGTTTCTTTAATGAGGACTACTGTTTTTTGGCTATTCCTCTAGTTCAAGACAATAGACCCTTTGGTTTAAGCATTTCAATTTAAGCAATTGTTGGCGGTTAAATCTAATCAACTTTTAGATTTAAAAAAGCTCTAACCTTATTTTTAAATTATTATAGTAAATTGTAGCCAAACAAATTTCTTATCTGAGGATTTAATAATATATTTTATTACTTATTTTAAAACTGTGTAAGAGCTATTAGTTTTTTGATAAAATATTTAATTGATGATTTCTAAACACTTGTTCTCAAACTTAGACACAGGCTTTCTCTTAAAAATGATTTCATATACCCCATTTACATCGTTACAACATAATTTGTCTACTTTACGGCCGAAGTATTTAATAGAATTAAAGTTATGATAATGGTCCAGACAAGGCGCCGGACCAAATTCGCCAGATCCTCCCAGTAACCGAAAACAAGACAGGGTTATGTAAAAATTTCTACTCCAATTACACTCTTATATGAATCCGCAGGTGAAATTTTTTTTTTAACATCCACATGTTTCGTCTCGAAGAATTCGTTAACAATTGTAGATATTATTCACCTATGAATGCCTACCAATAAGATATAGCACCATCTAATACCAATGGGACGTTTTCTTCTCGACTATCACGTACTGATGCACATTATGGTGCGTTTTGTGCCTAGCTTTACAGTAAACTTAAAGTATAGCACCTTCTAAACCAATGAAAGTGTTTTCTTTTCGACTATCTCGAACTGATGCACATTGTGGCGTGTTTTCTGTCTAGCTTTATAGTAAACTTAAGGTATAGCATCTTCTAATACCTATGGGAGTGTTTTCTTCTCGACTATCTCGTACTGA
>BGPR01054434.1:0-10206 GCA_013235015.1 Araneus ventricosus
CCCCACGGGGCACACAGGGCCCCGCACCAGAAAGCCGTCCCCCGAACGACTTTATTTAGAAAGCATTATTACAAAAATCAAAGTAACTATTAGGTATTACAATAAAAGATTATTTTTTAAACAGATGGGGTACAAAGCTGTGTCTAGATGCGGGTCTCCGACAGAATTGAGACCCGTTCCTGATTATATGTATATATGATGCATGTTATCGGCATTAAAAGAGCACTGATAGAGAAAGATTTCTAAATGCTAGTTGTGATATTAACATTTTTACAATTACTGGAATTTGCATTATTGTTTCAATGTTATTGCAATTGGGTGAAAATTGGTTGGTACCATTTTGATAAGATCATTAAACACCAATTGTTGAGATTATACTCTATGTATAGGGAATCCTGTTTCTTTTTTACTTTCTCGTATACGAAGAGAAAGTATTGTAATCTTCAAAAAATTCGAACTCGAGATTTTGACGAATCTCCACGTTTTAGACCTCCCTGAGTCCGGAAAACACAATTTTGGAATCATGTCCGTCCGTGTGTCTGTGAACACGATAACTCGAATACTATTAGAGATAAAGGGATGAAATTTGGTATGTAGTCTTTAAACATAATATGTAGGTTTCTATCAAATTTTGGACAAAATCCGTCCACGGGAAGTCTGTCTGTCTATCCGTCCCCGGTCATGCGAACGCTATAATTCAAAAACTTGAAAAGCTAGATGGATAAAATTTCGTACACAGTTTTATCGTCATGAATGTAGGTCCATAAAAAATTTTGGGCCAAATCCGTCAAAAGGTTGACTGTCTGTCGGTCTGTATAATCGCATCTCCAACGAATCCGCTATCTCCATTCGCATGCGTACTGGGCGCAATCTTCTGTGCACGATATTTATTGACTCCTGCTTGGCGCTTTTTTATCATCCGATTCTCCATGCGCATGCGTACTTGGTAACAATCTGTGCACGCGGAAGGATTGTCCTTGAGCCAAGAAAGAGTAGAAATCGGTATTCATTTAATCGGAACGCATCTCTTCGAATTTGATTTTTTACCTAAATGTTTTCTGATAGTCATTGGATCTTGGGTTACAATAGGTTCGAATTTTTTTATCCACGCGGGGGGAGGGGAAACAGCACCTTTTTCGAGAAGTATACGAGAAAGTTCAGGGGTTAACACTCCAGCAGATTCCTACACATATTGTCACTAACTTTCTCCAACAAACGCAAATCTTCTTTGAATTTTTTCTTGTTGAATTAAAACTTTCAAATATATTTTTTTTTCACGCTGTTTCAAATCTGGAAAGATTGAGAAATAATTGTACTACTTAACTGAAGTGTATCATATACACTCTCCTTGAAGGAAATTGAGTCGATCATAAATCTGATGGAGCTGATGATATTTAATTTCCCTTTGGTTAAACAGAGATTTTCCGATCATAAATTGATGGGGTTGATGATATTAATTTCCTTGAAGGAAACAGAGACGACTTCATAATTAATGGGGCTGATGATATTAATTTCCCTTAAAGGAAACAGAGACGATCATAAATTGATGTTTGTATTGATGTGATATTAATTTCCCTCAAGGGAAAATGAGACGATCATAAATTAATGGGTTGATGATATTAATTTCCCTTCAAGGAAATTGAGTCGATCATAAATTAATGGGGCTGATGATATTAATTTCCCTTAAAGGAAATAGAGCCGATGGGGCTGATGATATTAATTTAAAAGCAGCCAGAGCCAAGTGGGGCTGATGATATTAATTTCTCTTAAAAGAAATAGAGCCGATCATAAATTAATGGGGCTGATGATATTAATTTCCCTTCAAGGAAACTAGAGTCGATCATAAATTAATGGGGCTGATGATATTAATTTCCCTTAAAGGAAATAGAGCCGATGGGGCTGCTGATATTAATTTCCCTTAAAAAAAATAGAGCTGATCACAAATTAATGGGGCTGATGATATCTATTTCCCTTCAAGGAAAATAGAGTCGATCATAAATTAATGGGGTTGAGCGATATTAATTTTCAAGGAAATAGAGCTGACTATAAAATTAATGGGCTGATACACTTCCCTTCAAGGATATAGAGCCGATGGGGCTGATGATATTAATTCTCTTGTTAAAATAGATCACAAATTAATGGGGGGGCTGATATACAATTTCCCTTTCAAGGAAACTGAGTCGACTATAAATTAATGGGTTGATGATATTAATTTCTCGAAATAGAGCCGATGGGGTTGATGATATTAATTTCCCTTAAAGGAAACTGAGTCGATCATAAATTAATGGGGCTGATGATATTAATTTCCTTCATGCTGATATAGATGATAAGGATGATATTAATTTCTCTTAAAAAGAAATAGAGCTGATCAATACAAAATTAATGGGCTGATGATACAATTTCCCTCAAGGAAATAGAGCTGATCATAAATTAATGGGGTTGATGATATCTATTTTTTGCAGCAACAGTGTACAACCAGCCCTTGCAGGGATTCACCTCAAGATTCCGAAGAGGTTTTTCGGGCGTCACCGCAGCACACCACTCCAGCTCACAGAAACGGACAAAAAAAGCCAACGCACAGATCCCCCATGCTCGCGCGTCGCATCCCCTTCGAAATACTTCCTCGCTGACGAATCATCAAAAATTGCATTAAAGTTCCCAGAAAGCACCCTCGACGGCGCCGGGTTCTCTCAACCAGCTCCCACTTCTCTAATTGACAATTTGGTAAATACCTGATTCCTCTAGGTGGGGCACGCGCTGGAACACAGTAATTAAGTTTCCAATGCGTTTGTCTTGATGATGCTTGGCTGGAATGCCGTTGCAGATATGGGCCCACTTTTTTGTTGGATAAGGCCTTGCGACAGATTTATTGCTCTCCGGCCTTTGTTTGGTAAGCCCCAGTGCCGTTGATCGTGATGGTCCAACTCCCATGTGGAATTTTAGTGGTTTCTCTCAAAATGGAACAGCCCTGTATCCATTCGGGATGGAATGTTCCCTGTTCTTTTCAGCCTTGATGCTGTTTTTATTTTCGGAGAAATACTTTGGGAACTTCCTCTTCTACCGACCTACCAAGATTCCCTAATGTGCGAAAATATACGTTTTGTCACAGGCTGGAACTGAACAAAGTGACGTGAGACTACAGTAGAAAGACACTCCTTGCTGTGTCGTTAGGAACTAGAAAAGGGACATGGTCTTCACAAAGTATCCAAAGCATTGCTGCTCGACATTGTAACACTTGGGATACAATTTGCAGTTCACTGTTTCATGATTTTATTCATTTTTACCTTTCGTATATCGTCGCTTAAAAAGCAACACCACCTATCTCGATTTTTTGAAATTTCAAAGAGGAAGGAAACACTCAATTTTTCGCAACCAATAACGATTATTTCTGAACTTTTTTCCGCATCTGGTTGCAACTTTGGGTCTTGTCTTCATATTAGATGTGAAAAAAATTCACATATATTCGTTATTTGTTGCGAAAAATTGAGTGTTTCCTTCCTCTTTGAAATTTCAAAAAATTGAGATAGGTGGCGTTGCTTGTTAAGCGACGATATGTGACAAAACAGCCAAAAATAATTTCATGCAAGCAATGGCCGTCCAACAAACTAACTCGGACGATCTTCATCTTTTAGTAGCGTTCCCTGTCCAATGATTTTTTGGCCCTTCCAATGAATTTTAGTTGCACTCTAAGAGACACCAAATGATGAGGGTTTATTTACAAATGATATTTATTTAAAATAATGTATTAAAGTAATATATTTAATGTATACGTATACATGGGTATAGAGATATTCAACTTTCATAAAATTTAATATTACTGTTAGAATCGATTTAATCTTTACAGAAGCTGTTTTGAAGTTACAAATATTAAGGACAAACTGAAATAACAAAAAAAATACTTAAATGTGGATCAAGCATAGGAGAGTTGGTGTTAGTATCCCAAAATAAAAAAGAATGCAAAATCTTAATTTACCTTTTTAAAAAAGTAGTAAAAAAATGACAACTTGGAACAATCTAAATACTGTAATACAAAGTTTGAGGACTGTTGAATCAGACAGTTAACTGCTGTGAAATAAAATGAACCATGCCAAAAAAACATGAAAATCCCAAGAATGGTCTGTACCCTAAGGGATACTTCGATTTTAATTTAAATTACCTGAAAGTACTCGATTCTAAATTAAAATGAAGGCACCAAACTAAATTACCTTGATAATAATGTATAAAAAAGTATTAAGGATGCGTCTGGCCCCAAAATTTGATGGGTCCCTATGAAGAAGCTACTTATTTTGTCAGGTGCAGTTCTTAAAACCTGTGAAATCAATTTACACCAATTCATGTCTTGGGTGCAATGGACGTATCATCAGGAATGGCGTCTTCGTATATCTTAATTATAGAATTGAGACTCCTGTGTGTACAGGAATGTGCAAAGAGGGAGAAACTATTGTATGACTAACAGGGTAATTTATCAATAATGATACACATTAGTCACACTAGGGCTTAATTCCCTCCCTACCACCAACGTTCCATTTAATGTCTCCATTCACCTGGCTAATTTTTTTTTTAAAGCAAAGAGGGAGAAACCTTTCAGTGAGGAGAGGGATTATGCCAAGTGCAACAAGGCTTTCTGCAATGTCATAAATTGGCCTCGGCTTGAAGGCCATGATACGCCTCGAACAGATTTGAGGCCCACCCTGAGTCTCGAGGCACGAGGTCACCTCTAACACCTGTGCGAAATCCGCCACTGCTCTCACCCCCAAAACTTCCTTCAGGCCGGGTGAAACCAGCGGGGTACGTCTCCCCAACCTTCGTAAACTTCCCCAAGAAGGTGCCGTTTCCTCCCCGGCGTAGAAAAAAAATAATCGAACCGTAACCCAGGATCCAATGACTATCAGAAAATATTTAGTAAAGAATCAAATTCAGATGCGTTCCGATTAAAATGCGTACTGGATTTACTCTGCTGGCTCAAGGACAAAGTCATAGTCACATAATCCTTCCGCGTGTGCACAGATTGCTACCAGTATGCGCATGGAGACCGATAATAAAAGCGCCAAGCAGAGTCAATAAATATCACCGTGTACAGAAGATTGCGTCGGTACGCATGTGCGTGGAGATAGTGGATTCGTTGGAGATGTGATTATATTGGTGACCGACAGGACAGTCAACTGCTGACGGATTTTACCTAAAACTTTATATTGACCTATATCTATGACGATAAAACTGTGTACCAAATTTCATCCATCTGGTTTTCCAAGTTTTTGAGTTATAGCGTTCCTGCATGACTTTGAACACAGACAGACTTCCTGTTGACGGTGATTTTGTCCAAAATTTATAGAAAACCTACAAACTATATTTAAAGACCACATACCAAATTTCATCCCTGTAGCTCTATTAGTTTATAAGTTATCGTACGGACAGACAGAGCATAATTCTAAATGTAGGTTCTTTTCGGACTCAGGGAGGTTCAAACGTGGAGATTCGTCAACATTCGAATTTTTTCGCTGACGATTACAATATTTCTTCTTTGTAGACTTCTGTATACGAGTAGAAAGTAAAAAAAGTGGTACATGCTGTCATTGCAACTACGCTATTAAACTTATTTTGAAGCACATTCTTCATCCACAGATAATATTCCATGTAAATTGAATGGAAAAAATTTGATAAAGAGAGGGTGGGGATTGAAGCTGGCTTGGCCTCTTAAATTTTTTTTTTTTATGTTGAAAAATTTTCGGATCTTTCGAGATTTTATCAGGATTAATCAGAACTATAACATCATCCATTGACATATAAAAATGTACGAAAAGTTTTGTATTAAATGCATCCAAACAATCCATTAAATAAATAAATCAAAGAGAACTGTCAAATGTTCTTGGGCGCACCGCCTATTGAACAAATGACCTGTCGACAGAATGGCTTCTTGGGCATTTATCCAGCGTTAATTTGGAGCGTTCTGCTTTATGACTAAACAAACAAAGAAAGCTCAAGAAATGAAGGCTCGAAAGAATTGATGGAAGAAACCTACCGGGTTTTAAACCAAAAACCGTCTTTTTGTTCTGGTTAACTTCGGTTTTCGGTTATTTTTTTTGGTTTAAACTGATTTTTTAGTGTATCCAAAAAAACTGTGGGGAACCAGCGGAGTGTTCTCCTTAAACTCTTCGTATACTTCCCCAAAACGGTGCCGTTTAATCTCTTCCCTGCGTGGTTTAAAAAAATTGAACCTATTGTTACCCAGAATCCAATGGACATTGTGAGTTTAATATAGTGATTGAAAATATCTATAGGCAAAGAATGAAATCTGAAGAGATGCGTAACGATTTTCCCTCCTCTACTGGCTCAAGCGTGACAAACTGACGTAATTCACACCCAGAATGAAATTCGCATCTAGGACGCATGCGCGTGGAGATAACGGATTCTCTTCAAAAAATAAACTATACGGACCGGACAGATAACCGATTTGACGATCTGGCCCATTGGCTCTATACGGACTACATTCACGACGATAAAAACTGTAAAATTCAAATTTTATCCATCTAGCTATCAGTTTTGAGTTACAGCGTTCGCATGACTCCTCCTCGAAACATACAGTGACAGACTTCCTGCTGACGGATTTTGTCCGTAAAATTTTATGGGGAAACCTACAAATTATATTTAAAAGACCACATACCAAATTTCATCTCGTAGTTCTAATAGATTTCGAGTTATCGTTCACAGACAGACATAATTCTAAAAATTGTGTTTTTTCGTGGACTCAGGAGGTTCAAAACGTGGAGATTCGCCGTGAGTTCGAATTCTTTTTGACGATTACGATATTTCTTTCATATACTCTGCATAATGAGAAAAAAAAAGCGAGTCAAAGATAGGCTCTTAGGTCTGACGACTAAAATTTCACTGCTATAAAAAAGCTTTGAATTTCATCAACTTAGGCCAACAAGCAAATAAGACCGCTTCCTGGTGGCGTCTGTTGGCTGTCGGTTAACAGAATGTCTTAATGAACAGTTAAATATTGGCCAATGGATGGATTTCTTTCAAAACCAATGCTAATACAAAATTTTGTCTGGAAACGGCATCTGGTTTTCGTAGCCAAAAAATATCATTTTATCTTTAGTCGGAAGTTCCAGGCGTCCGAAAAGACTAGTTGAATGGATGTTGTTCTGATAGGAGGTGCTTCCGACTCACGCATCAACACATATTGCCGAAAGAGTCTTTACGATCAGATTAGAATGATAAATATTGGCCAATGAATGAATTTCGTGTGAAAACAATATTAATAAAATTTTTTTCTAAAATGCATACTTATTGCTATGATTAGTCATTTATTATTATTACCCATTGTATTAATTACTTATTTATAATCATTACATATTACATTAATTAAATTATTGTATTAATACTTACTTCTATCGTATATTATTATTAATAAAAAATTCTGTCCACAACGTTGCTTTTTTTACTTTCTACGAAGTATACAAAGAGAAAAGTATAGTAATTGTCAAAAATTGAACTGAGATTTGACGAAACTCCACGTTTTAGACCTCCTGAGTCTGAAAAACACAATTTGGAATTGTGTCTGTCTGTGAACATGACGGAAACTATTAGAGCTACGGGGATGAATGGTACCGGTCTTAAAACATAACGTAGGGTTTCTTTCAAATTTTGTAGCCTACTTCTAACCAGCTTTCAAAACTGTCTCACTTTTTTACTCTACGTGAATTGTCGGAGTTACAGCTGTTCTTATTACCGAACTGTAAGTATTTGTTTTATGTTGCGGAAAACTGAAATGCGTTTTCTGAGAAATGATATTTTCGAGGAAAACTACCGACAACAATGATTAAAACGTTATCTCGCGTACTGATATGAAATTTCTGAGACTTTTTTCTGTAATATGCTTGATGTTTCCTCTAAAAAACTAAGGTCAATTTAAAACTGAGTAATATTTTTTAAGTGTTTAAATGAAACGAAGAGTAATTTTTAGAAAATTACCAGTTTAGTAAATTATAAGTTCAGCTGTGGACCAAAACATTTTGAAGCGCAAGAAAGATTTTAGAACATAACGCAGATAACTGTCATAAAAAAATTTTACTCCCTGCAAGGATTTATGTATATTTAGAATAGGATTTTTTTCATATTGTTAGCGTATGGCAAATATTTTAGTCATTTTCTTCACCTCTCAGTTTTTTTAAAAATTATTATTTGGAAAGTTTAATTTTACAATATTCTTTCATAGTTTGAAAACATATGCAGTTGCAATAACATTAAATATAGGCATATATATATATATATATGCTATATATATATATATATATAACTTATTTTCAAAAAAAAATACCTGAACACAGCTTGATACACCTTAAAGAAGCATAAATTCCGTGATCTGATGCAATGTGTCAGAGATCGCGTCGTTTTAAGGAGTTAATGAGGGTTATTTATATATATATACTAGCAGTACGCACGGCGATGCCTGGAATTCAGGGACTTCACCAAATAAAAAAATCGCCCACAATGACACGAAAGCCAAAATAAAATCAAAGAAAAGATACACATTACAGATTTTCCTGCTTATTTTTCCGATAATAACATGTAGAAAAACAGTACAGAGTACATTAATCCAAAAACAATATAAAAAAATTGTTGCCCGTGGAATCAGGACTTCAAATAAAATGAAAAAATTCTTGTAGAACATGACAAAAAGTCTGAAGGTTATGACGTCACCTGACCCTTCATCCAATCAAATTGGAAAGCTGCGTTCCTGAAGGCTATCAAGAAGAAATTTCTACACCTGATGCACAATAACTTTCATCTGCCCAGGTCAATTTAATGGGAAAATATATTTAACTGTTCTTGCTTTTAAATCAGAGAGGAACCGTTCTAGTTATAGTTGAAAAAAATTGAAAAATAATAGTGTTATTAGGAAAGTCAAATAAATTTAAAAAACAAAACTAAAAATTTAGGTGGTGAAACTGACTATTTTAAAAATTCTCAAAATTCAGTAAATTACGTTAGAAATTCAAAACTAACTTCATTAGAACGGAAATCGCGTTTCTTCCGATGGTCTATCTATTTTGTCGTACAATTATTCTCGGAAATTATTCTATTGACAAATTAGTGCGAAATCCAACCAAACAACAGAAAACATTAAATAAAAGAAAATTCTAGATTAAAATTTAAAATTTCGGCTTGAGGTGCATCTAGCTACCATTACGACCACCTGTGTACCAAATCATGGCTGTAAGTGCGATAGATTCGTCTGACATCGCCGACAAATATAATAATAATACACAAACATTTTATAAGTATAGATAAAAGAGAAAGTATGTTTGGTGTGTCTGTTTTTGTTTTATGCTCGCCCACAACGTTGACTTAGGGCGATCAAATTGGCATGGATGGATTAGCAAGAGGGAGCTAACGCCGTAAAAAAATTATTTCAAATTGAATTGATTTAATTATTTACTAAATAATGAAAATGGGTTAAGTTTTTTAGACGCTTTTGCCAATAACTTGAAATACCTCATAGTACGAAAATAAATTTTATATCACCTTAAAGAGCAAAAAAAATTATCTGTTAACTATGCTACCAACTCAATTGCTGTACAATTCTTCCTTTAACTGTAATTAAGGTTTCAAAATTCATTTTAAAACTCAATTTGTAAATAATGTTTTCTATTATTATGTAAAATCAAATTGAATCAATTCCACTGTTCTCATCAAATCCCTTTATTCAAATGAGTTTTTACCATTTGTTAAAGTTAAGAAAATATTGTTTTCTTGGTCAAGGTAAACACCTTACGTCCAAGTGGGTTTCAGCTATTTCCTCTGAAGCTTTAACTTGCACTCCAAACATCCAAATTGACGAATTTACTTACTACGTGATGTTCTGTTTGAATTCACAAACTTTAAATGCCAATTTTAGGGATGCTATGGAGACAAAAACATTATTGGATTTACTAAACCAGTTTTAAAGCAAAATATGATTATATAAAAATAATACCAGGTCCTGAGGCCATTTGCGCTCAACGAAAAATGTTACAGTGACTGTTTAATTAAACTAAAAGTGTTGTAAGTATTTAGACTTGAAAAATATTTTACCTAGCAACGCTGGGTGTATAAGTTAACAATAAGTCAATTTTGCTGATAGCATTTAAAAAATGAATGCTCTTTTCGAATTTTCTCGCATTTTCATTCAAACATACTACAGGCAAGACAAAAAAAGCC
>BGPR01054435.1:0-10206 GCA_013235015.1 Araneus ventricosus
GGAAAGAAAGCTTGGCATCTTCTATTGGCAAAAGGAACTTTCGAGTCAATAGTTAGCACCCGAGATAGATTTTTGACTTAACTTTAATATACGAGAAAAGGTTCTTCCTCGAAAACTTTCAGGGGAAACTGGCCAACATTTGCGGTTCGCTTGGAGGAAAGCCTCCGGCAGCGAGCAGTTTGTAGCTAAAGCGCATATATATTACTAGTTTTGGAATGATGTTGGGTAAGAGCACAGCCGGAAGCGAGAGCACGGAACCGTCTATCTGGTTCATATTACCCAGCTATGTCATACATTATCTCATTATATCGTGTAGGACAAATATTATTATTAACTAGAAAATCACCCGTCATGGTATGACGGTTGCAAATTACCTCTTCATTCGAGAGATTTCTCGTCAAATTTGACATGTTTAAATAGTTATATATGTGAGAGAAATGTTTATTCATTGATTGAAAACAAATAAAATGAACATATGTTTTATGACAGCTTGTGATGGAGCTTCGGCTTCGATGAGTCTTCTATACGCGTCTGCATCTACTGCACTAATCCTGTCCAGTGATTCCTGGCTTTGCCTCGCTAACCATCTTGCTTTCCTTTCCTATCTGCCGTCTTTTTGCAATGGGTTCTTCGTCGGTATTCATCGTAAACTAATTCATGATTGTAGAGTATTAAGTTATAGTAAAAGATTTATACAAAATATGTACATAATAATTCAATAACCATGAAATTCTCAGATTGTCAAACAGAAGTCAAAAGTTAAAATTTTAAAGGAATTCTTTTCAAAATTCTAATGAAAACAAAGCACTTCTCTGCTTGTCAAACGCTACCAAAATTATTATCAAATTATATATCACAACGATTGCAATAAATAATGAGATGCACCTTGGCGTCCAAACTATATCACGCGTATGATATACCACTGACGTAATTTACTACTTTCTATTGAAAAACGGAAATTAATTTGAAATATATGATTAATATAATTTCTCGGGAACTATTGATCATAGCGAGATAAATTTCCTATCAGTCGATAGAAAATTTTATTTCACTATTTTAGAGCTATTAAATTTGAAATTAGAACGACAATTACTTTTTTAAATTTAAAATTACTGAAATTTAGGTGCTCTGACAATGAAATATTGCTGTTTAACGTCTCGCAGTGCTATGGCGCGAATTTTATTGTTGGTGAAGTCAGAGCGTTACCGGATCAATAAGAGATAGATCTGGGCTATTATAATAGTAATGTCTTTAACTATAATTACTGCAAAAAATTCCTAATGGTTAAGGTAGGGCATGCAAAGGTAGGGATTGCAAAAAATGCAATTGCATCATTTTTCGGCTTTACCAATATTTTTAAATATTTAAATCTTCGTCACCAAAGTTTATTTAGTATCTTGTGGCATCTCTGGCAACTTTTGAAATTTAAACCGTAATTTTTAACAGTTTTATTAAATATCTAAATTTTTCTTAATTATTTACTTTGTAATCAACTTAAGTATTAATTACTCTTAACTTTTTATATCTTTTCCTTTAATGTTTCAAGTTTATTAAATTATAAATCAAATTAATTAAACGGAACTATTTGCGCGCCATCTTGTACGGCGTATGAATTTTTGTGTGAAAGAGCTTTGGCGTCCCTGACTGGAAAGATTCCTTTGTGTGATTTTAAAATTTGACTGGTCCAGACTTGCTCGAAGTGGTTACACCTGCGGGCTCTTGGAGAACTTTGGGCCTTCAGGGAGCTTGTCCCTGCAGTATTTTCCGTAGGAAAAAAGAAGGAAATGGTTCGTTTCTCAATGATAATTTATTCCATGTATTTCTGCAAGTGTAAAAATCGTTAAGTATTGGCGATATCAACTGGATCGAGCTTGAACTGATGTTTCCTTGTTCTGTTCACTTTTGGAATGAAAGCCGTTGTAATACGGTTGTGTGCTTATTATAATCAATTTTCTCAACGGACTGAGGTTTTCACGCTCTGCAACAATCTGTAGATTGAATGAACTTATTTGCAAGCATGGTGTTATCCAGTCTCGGTTATTGGATAAAATTACTCAACCTACCATGCCCTGCAATAATTTATTGCAGTACTCAAATAATGCTCATGTTGAAATAATTGAACAGCCTACTCCTCGACGTCTTCGTATTTGTGATAAATGTGAAATTGAAGAAAGAACTGCTGGAAGCATTGTGGGCATAAAATTTTTAGTGCTTTACTACAACGCTTGCTGTGTTTGAAGTTTCAAAGTGAAAGGAAACACTTCTTCTTAAAGTTTGTGCGGAAAATTTGATTATGCATAACCTTATGCGTGTTGCATCAAATGATTCAAGAAAATTTTTCGCGACGTTGAACATTATGTGTAATTTATCAATTAATTTCAGTACATATTCAGCTCATAGTGGCCACTGCGAATAGGGTAAATGTTTTTTCATTTACTAATTTGGTGAAGAATTTTGCTACATATATATATATATATATATATATATATATATATATATATATATATATATATATATATATATAATCATTGTTTGCTTACAAAATGCCTTTTGAGTTGTGCATCAGTATAATTTTGTTATATCTATTTTCTTAACTTAAAATGTTGTTGGCATTAACCTTCTAAATTAAAAAAATTGTTAAATAAAAAGTTTTAAAAGTTTGCTTCTGTTTTAATCTCTTTAATTATTTTCACAGTTGCAATTCTACTAATTATATTTTCAGCTATACCATCATCTTCGGCCAATTATATTTTAGGTGCCTGTAATGGTAGGTACATTATATGAGTGTAGTATAAATTGCATTTCATTGTATTCATATTTCAACACCCAGTATTCGTTTAATAATTGATATATAAATCTAAAGTTGAAATAAAAATCTAATTTTAAGCTTTGGCACCAAGCAAGAATTATCAATTCTATAATTAACATCCCACAATTAACAGAAATACAAACCGTCTTAGTAGAAAGTACTGGAAACAAATTAAGAAATTTCGAGAGTATAATTATTCCATTCCTGTTAAATTTCAGCTTGATTTTATTAATCAGGACGAAACGCCTTGATAAATTGTAAGTAATTCAAAAAATAGCAAATAAATAATTTTATTAATTAGTTATTAACTCATTTAAAAATAACTTTATGAAGGCAAAAATGGCATTAATGCAAATATGAATCACTGTGAAGATTAGGCCTATAAACAACGAAATCAGCTATTTTCGGATAGATAAAATGAGCCTTTTTTATAAATCTTACAGATTTTTTAACGAATAAAAAATTCAAAAAAAATCAATAAATATTTTTAATTGCTTTTTCCATAATATGTCTTATATTCCCTCCAAATCTTACCAAACTAGGTACAAAAGGAGGTCAGATAATAAAGGACTTATTCGAGGTGCATTAGTAAGCATCTGATTGGTTTATTATTTCCGGATTCAGCCTTGTTGACCCTAATTGGACGACGGAAAACTAGCTTATCCAATCACTGGACATCAGAGTTCGAAATCTTTGTTTGGCAGCTTTTGTCACTTTGTCAGCAATGACGTTCTTCTTTGAGTCTTTTCGACAGCATTGTCGTTCCTTGTTACTGCTTCATGTCATTTATTGGAAATATATGGATTGACTTTCACAAATCAGCCTCAGCTGCAGACATGTATTTGAAATGGATTGTTATGGTTGGTAGAAGAATTGTTATGGCAGTTCTGAAGTGGCACTGGAAGCATTTTTATCGGAAAACGTTAAACGCACGAAAACACTTTCCGAGGCCAATAAAAAAAGAATTTGAGATAAAAGGAAGAATGATTGAAAAGGGTTTGGATAGATAAAAACATTGAATGATGCATTTTTTTAAAAATAATAAGGATGAATGATTGGGTAGATATCCTATTGTTTGATATCGTATTTGTTACGCATAAAAAATACTTTGACAAAATCTTCTTGTGGGTATACGTGAATGCAGTGCAATAAGCAGGATTTAAACAAATAAAGCCCTTTATTTTACAAATATTCTAAGCAAAGAAACTTAGCACAGGTATGAAAACAGCACTTCTAAAAATTCACAACAGAGATTACCAATAAATCTCAAATACAGCACTTTCAAGTAGCAATAAATTTCTTTTCAGCTCACCAGCGTTCACTGCTGATCAAAATCGAACCAACTCGTCTTGGCTTGAGAGCTTGCTTTTATGCATTTTCAACAGGAAGTGACGTCATTACGAAGGAAGTGACGTAATCTCCAGAAAGTTCATGAAGCCAGTAGAAATAGGTTGATAGTTCAAGGTCTTTCTAGAGAATTTCTTTTGTCGCCAAGGTCACCAAATTTGACACCAACTCGCCAAATTTGTCGCCAAGATCAGCATCTCAGGGAAACAACTTTATAGCTTTGTAACAATACGCAATACTTCCTAAATATATAGGCGAGTTAGTAAAAAAAATAATTTAAAGGAAGTCTATTTTTCTAAAACAATATTTATAGAATATCTTTACTGACTTCAAGTATGAAGAATAATAATGGATTTGGTACGAAACGGGAATATCCAATATATATTTTTATTATTCAAAATTGATTTGCAGTTTCTATTCAAATATCAAAATTAAATATTATACATTTGTTTTAATGGTATACCTAAAAATGGGTACATTAATTTTAAATATTTTGGAGGCACATGCAATATTTCATTTTCTGTATAAATTTTGCTGCTTTTATTGTTAAACTTCATGAAACTTGCATAATTTTGCAGAAGAACGATCCATTTCAGCACCCACAAATGATTTTTCTAATTTCTGGTGATTGATTTCCAGAAATTTCTTTTATAAATAAATATTTCTATGAGACTAAAAGGTAAACAAGCATTCTTCTTTTCCATATTTATGAATATTTAAAAATGGCATCTTTTTTTGTCGACGTTTAACAATTGAAAGTTTACATTTCAACGTACTTACGGACATATTAAATGTTGCTTTTACTATAAAGAGGCCTATTTATCTAATACATTTTTCATTTTACTACCTTAAAAATTTTATTCTTTAGGGTTAAAATTTTAGAGTTAGGAATGAAATACGGTATTCTCAAACGTACAAACAAAGCAAAAAGCACTGGCAAAAACAAAAGCAAAACGATGCAAAAAGCACTTGCAGCCGCAAGGGAGAAAAATCAATTTATTTTTATTTCCTCATCAGTACTCAGGTTGCCACCTTTTTTATTGTAAATTGGTTTAATAACATTTTCAGTATGTATCCATTGGCCACAACAGGAATTAAAGTTTCGGTCTTATTCTCAAGATTTTAGAAGACAATATTGGGTGTGTAGCTTAAAGGCAACAGGACATTTAAGGGTTAAACAAGTTTTCCAAACAATTGTTGTGTCATGATTTGTTCTAATGGTGCAATTATTTTTCATCATTTATTTTGCTGTAGCGTTTTAATAATCACTTATTTTTAGCATCAAGATTTCACATGCATCCTAAAAAGAAATGTTACGTTTAGTGTTCTGTTGAATTCAAAGTAAAATGAATTTTCATATAGTATTATGAGCCCATAAATGTACCTCGGATATTTCCCGGATTTCGGTTTATGACTTCTTCAAAAATGAGCTTTTTCATATAAAACTTTAAAGAGGCAGTCAAGCATCTCGCAGATGTGCATACACGAATATGAAGCGCCATTTTATGCATAACGTAGCTTCTTAAATCAATTGACTAAATGACCCGATTTGTATTCCTTGCTTCAAGAATTGAATCTTCCGTTGAATACAGGTAATTTATTTTACCAATAACACACAAAACTCTTTGCCCGAAGAAATAGAATTCGGGTTGTTCATATAATAAACCTGGACATATGACACAGTGAAGTGAAAGAAGCCATCTCGACTCAAAATAACTCTCTATTTTCATTTTAAAACCTAGTCGCATGAATAATGGATGTTCTGGATAACATAGTTATGTCACACTCTTATTTCGCATCTCTCTCGTGGCATCAGAAGACACCTCTTCTTGTTCCGCTACATCCGTCTTATATTTAAACCGAGAGAGATCTATTTGTATTTTTAGTAACAGCATCTTTAGGTTCTTTTGCTCTGTTACTTTCGAATAAAGTCTTGGATTATTTTCTCTGAAAAAGACTTAAAGTACCTAGGTTTACCAGAAAATCTACATATTTAAATGTATACAGGGAATTTCTTAATGCTGATTGTGTTTTATATGCAAGTCGGAAAAGGGAAAACGAAATATAGAAAAAATCGTACAGTTGGTATCATAACGCCTTACTTAGGAACAACTTGGTGACTATTACGCTTTTTTTAATACGGAGATGCCTATAGGCTGGATATTATTTGTATATTTCGTGAAGCGACATGCATGGTATAATTTTTTTAAAAAAAGTTCTACATGGATAACTATTTTGGGCCTATAGAACTACAGAACTTGGCGCGCAATTACTTCTTGGACAGTATATGCTCACTAAGAAAGGGTTTTCAAAATTTGAATTAGAATTTGAATTAAAAAATAATTGAAATTTTAGTTTTTTCTCAATAACTTTGAAGTATATTATCGCATAAAAATCATTTTTACAGCAGTTTAAAATTAAAACATTAGCGTATCAGTGATACCAATTTTATTTGCATACAATTTTTCTAATAAAATTTAAAAAAAAATACTTTTAAGTTTTATTTCAAAAATTGTTGCGCTTTGGGGCGATATTAAGTACATTTTTTGTGTGTTCATTATCGTTGCTATAATTAAGAGTAAATTCTTAAAAAAATAGTATCAAGACAGACGAATGAAGACTGAAACATTATTATTTTACAATGTTTGTGCTAGAGGTTCGAATCACCTATAAATTTTTGCTTATATAATTGAGGACCGCTGAAATCTAGAGCAGATTCTCGGTTTTAGAACTGGATGTTTGCAGGTCACAAACTGAATCCCGTGAAAATTACCTGCCAGGCGCATGCAAAATCCGGCAGGGTAACGATTTCTCTCTTTTGTAGTATGGCAGTTTCCACAAGGACCAGTGGCGGCGACCTTTAGGGCTGCAGCACTCCCTGAAATTAATTTTTAAACTTGAATTTTTCGTTTTTAATCTCATTTGCTTACTTTTCCACTCTCAGAGTTCCATGACTTACGAAAATGTAGAAAAAGTGATAAAAAATGAAAAAAAGGGGATAAAATGAATCCAAACAAAGAGAGACGCAGTTCTGAGCTGCAAAATAATCTGCTATTTATTTCTAAATATTCCCTATTTTAAAACAGAATAAATATATTTCTTTCATTACCATGCTGAATTAACTGACTCTGTTTTCTATAACAACTCGAAATTTTGTTTCTTTTTGCGTTAATATGAATAAAACAGTGTATATATTTTTTATAAGAAATGATGGAAAAGTAACTGTTTTTCATTCTAAAAGAAATGGATTTAATTCTGTTTTATCCTAAAATGGAAACATTTTTTCCAGTTTCTTAATGATTTAATTATGCACGAATCACGGCTCAAAGAGCTTGCTTTCCGTGTTTTTATGCTTGACATTTACGTTTGTAACAGACGTAATTAAGGCATCTTAATTACTTTTTATTCTCCACTACTTCGGCTCATTTATTCAAGCTGTCATATCAAGAAAATTCTAGGAATTGTTTTTTTATTTTTAGATTTTATTTCTAATGTAACGGCTGGGCGACTTGGTTTGGCTTTTGTTAATTTCCAACCTTAATGATTTTACGCAATGTAATTTCTTAATGATCCTAATCATTAAAGTACTCAAAAATGTAGAATTCTTTTTGTCGCTTTTACATTAAAGTGTTGAAAATATGGAGCCAGTTTTTAAAATTCATCAGTTTAGATATTTAAGGCGTCTAGCAAGCCATAGTGACACAAACTGTCGGAGAAGAGCTTAGCGGCTTTAAGAATAATGAGAGCAGTTTGGTACACTACATTTAAGTACCTCCGGTTCTGTTCTGATTGCCCTCCAAACTCTGGGTGAAATAAGGAGTAAAAGTGTCGTTAGTAACTTGTTCGCCACGTCTGCTGGAAGGGCGATACATGTGCTCTACTCAACTGCTTTCAATGTACTTCACGCTGCTAATCGCTTCACCGACACTTTGTGTCGCTAATGACTTGTCGGACACAAATCGGACGTATGCACCACGCCTAAGTAAGTCTGATATTTTCAGTTTCTGAAAAGAAATCAGCGGTAATGTCTCATATACTTTCTCCATAATATGGCGCGTTTTGTGTTTGCCTTCGATGTTAAGAGAATCGAATGTGCATTTCTGGATTTGCTGTTGCTGCTGGATTGAATGAGTCAAAAATATTATAAAAATGTACAATTTTAAAATCAATACAGAGGACCGAATTTCATTTATATTGCGTGTTGCGTTTTGGAGTTAATCTGCTGACACATATATGGGCAACATACAGTCGCACAGTTTAGCATTTGACGGATTTGAACCAAGATTTGATTGAAATTTACAATTTTAGTGTAAAACTCACATACGCAATTTCATTCTTATACTTTGTACTGGTTATGAGTTATAGTTGACGATATAATACTTTCTCTTTCTATGCTTTGTGAAGAAGAAAGTAGAATTTTCAACTTTAAGCGAACAATATTATTGAAAATTTGTAAGAATTACACATATAAGGTTACCATAAAAGGTTTCTACAACATCTTTTCAAAATGAGACAAATATAAATTAATGAAAATGGGTAAGTGGAACGAAAGCTCAGGTTTTACATTTGTATTTTTATTACTGAAAAAAATGAGTTTTAAACTGTATTGCTCTGTTCTATGATCATAAGAATTAGGCACTGTAACATAATGAACAGATGCAAAACATCCTGAAAACTCTAATACATCAAATGAATCTCCTTTTAGGCCAACCTATCTCAGAGGTTTAGCAATTTGGACCACAGTTTCCAAATCAGGTTTTTGCGCCGGTTACTAGTTAGGTTATTATTAATCATAATTTTAGTTTTAACTAAATAGTGGTGTATTTTTCAAGGTTGACCTTTTATTTTAGTATCTATTTTTGGCTTTAAACTTTTCCTTATTGGCCTTACCTTTACCTTAACCTTTTCCTTCAATTGTTGTACCAGAAAATTTTTTACCTTTGAATGTGGGTCGGTACAACTGCTGTATCAGACACAAGTGAGAATTTCACACCTGGCCGTCCTTGTGGTGTCTTACACCCTTACGGGTGGGCCGGTCGCTGTGGGTCAAGTGTCCCCGCATTCAACGCAGTTCTTCTGGTTTAAGTCCCCGTAACCTAAAGGTTAATAATTAGTTTTTAAAAATCCTACGCTTCAGGTACTGGAACTCCAACTCTTAGTAAGGAAAGGAATGTGATCTACTATGAAAATAAGTGAATTAATTCATATTCCTCCATTTTAACCCTTTCGGATCGAGCTATAGAATTTTTTATATTTATATCTATCATGAAGTCAAAGTTGCGATTCATTTAAAAGACAAAAAAAATCATTTAGAAACTCTTAACCCTCCGTTAGTCATAATCATTTTCATCCTTAATTGGTCGCAATGTTTCTCGCGGAGAGGAAAGCTATTCCACATGTTCATTCGGCTTAGAACATTTTTCCTTAAATGAGAATGTAAATGAGTGTTCTGCAAGTAAAATTCAAATTATAATACGTTGAAAACTGCTAATGATGAAGACTGCATGCATATGTATTGGATATTGCAACTAACAGAGAGTTAAGTATCTGAAGTGTTTTATGTGGATTGAAATAGCATTTAATGTATCAAATAGGAAATGACATCTATTAAGAAGGTTAAATAATTTATTAGGTTAAGAGATTAATTTGTATGCAATATCTACTTCCAGTCATATTTAATTAAGGTCTCTCAATTGAATTAAAACCGTTTAAAGAAAAATATATCATCGCTTAAAATGCGCGACATGTATTTCGTACTCACTAATTTCCTAATATACGTACGTATTTCCTAATATACGAACGAAAACTTCTTCAGATGCGCATTAATCACAATTAATCATTTATTTCACATTTAATTTAATTTCCAAATCATTTGGCTTAAGAACGCGATATATTTCTTTTTTACACTCCATTGATCTCGTGGCTTCAAAGAGTTATTCCTTCTACTAAAATATTCGCGAGCGTTCCGAATAAAATATTTTAACAATGGCACCATTAGACTATCCGAGTGTTTATAGGTATTCATGATCTACTTCCATTAGCATTTCAGT
>BGPR01054436.1:0-10206 GCA_013235015.1 Araneus ventricosus
ATTGACTTAGTTATAAAACGCATAGTTGGAGCGGTTGCGGAACGGCATACATTTGAAAATTTTCGCTAATTTCTATTTTAAAAATTGACTTAGTTATAAAACACATGGTTGAAGCGGCTGCGGAACGGCATACATTTGACAATTTTCGCTAATTTGTATTTTATGAATTGACTTACTTATGAAACGCATAATATGTTAATACGAAAATGTTTTCTTATCTCAACCTATTATGTAATTTAATAGTAAGTGAAATGCTTATTCAATAAAAGAAATATATATATTTTATACATATAATGTAAGTTACCAAAATTTTGAAATAAATACGCAAGTACAACTCTTATACTGAATAATTCAAACTACTGATTAAATAAAAACGAAAAAGAACATAACTGACTAAGAAACAATATTGTTTTCTAAACATTTACGAAGGATAACAATAATTCAAGTTAAATGTAACATGCAAAAACCTTGTCGTCATACTCTAATATTCGTAACGAATAAAAAAATATATATTTGTAGAATTATTAAAATATTTAAAAAAAAGAAATTAATTAGATAAAAAATCGTTTGGTTATAAAAAAATAATTTTAAAATATCGTTTGGCTGAAAAAGAAATTAATTCAAAATATCGTTTGGCATTAATTATTTTCTAAAGGTTATAAAAAAAGAGTGGCAACGATATATTTGTCTTCTGCTAACGTTGCCTAGCAATGGAGAATAATAATTATTATTGAACATGGAATTCGATGACAGTCAGTGATGTACCGTTTGTGATATAAGTGTATGTGTTTGTTTCACATGTTTGTGCTGTGGAAGACGTCCAATAAGCATATTATTTTTGATACAGAAGGCTCCATGATTCTTCATGCTATTCTGAAATACACTACAATACATACTGAAAGGTTTTTATGAAGCGTAAGACAAGAAAATTCGTCTAAAATCAACTCTCCTTAAATAAGCTCAGCTCTCCTTAAATAGAACACTACAAGAAACAATTAATTAAAAAAAATTCAAATTATTTGCATCATGAATTAATTTGGAGTTCATCTTTCTTAATTACGGAAATAAGACTTTCACTCTATAGATTATCGCGAACGCTGAGTGTATTTATTTATCGAATTTGTTTAAAAGGAAAGAAGAAGCAGCCGCAAACATTCCCCTTACTTGCTTGAATCAGGGCTTTCCATCTGCTCGAGATGTCTGAAGTGCTCTGTTTCTCCGAGGTTCAGTCCAATTAGCGGAGGGGGGATTACTTATCGAATTTGCTGGGCAAATAAGATTTTAAAAGAAAATATTTTCCATTGCTAGTTAAAATCTGAAGAGTTCTCTTCTGTTTCTTTCTTTTTCTGCGGTTCTGCTTAAGAGTACGCAAGTTCGATATTGGATTGGAGAATGAATTTTCCCTTTCGGGGCAAATGGTTTGCAAACAGCTGTAGTTACTGATCGAAGATTTACGGTAAAGTAAGCATTTTTGATTTCAATTTTTCAACTGCATGCCAGCTTACTAGTGCTTTTGTAAGCCAAATTCATTAAGATATCCGACTGTGTTCGGAGACATTTTTTTGAAAAATAACTTATATATATTTTTTAATGTTATTTTTCAACTGCAGGTGTTTTAAAACTATGAAAATATTGTTAAATTAGGCTTTCAAAATAATATTTAAAAAAAACTGAGAAATTGGAAGAAAAATGAATAAAATATTTGCCTTACGCCACCCATAGAATCTATATTGGAATGATAATTGCAAAGAGTTTTACTCCTGAAATTAAATTCAGCTCTTTTATCAAACAGGCCAATCAAAGTGTTTTGCTTAGTAATTTCGCCTTTAATATCTAAAAAGGTACCTTTATTTTTATGAGAGTTCGTTTTATTAAGTTTAAGTTCTTTTGGATAACAATTAATATTGAAATCTAGGTTCTCAAAATTTACAATAAGCAAATCATCTATGTATCTGTATCCGTAAATTGGATTATTTCTAATAATTTTATCCTCAAAAAAGTGCAAGAAGTTTACAATACCGATATTCATCGAAATCCAGATCTCTAATTAATCGAAGCTCATATTTTCTTTTTGTATGGATTGTGCACGAGAACGTAACAAATTATTTGAAATTTAAATGAATTATGTTTTTGTGTTAATTTCGCTTGCTGGTGTTTATCCGGAAACAGCATTCGCTACAACTGTTTCTGTTATACAAAATCACAGCTATGCGCAACTGTCTGGAATTAGTAACAGACTTTTTAGAAACCCTAAAGAAATATATTAAGCCGGTTCTGTTTTCTTGCATAACTGGTAGTTAGTTCCCTAGCAGTGGAATCCATACTTATAAAAGGCAATGTTTGTGCGCGTGTGTGTGTGTGTTTGTCTGCGATGTCCAGACGAATCTATCGCACTTACAGCCATGAAATTTGGTACACAGGTAGTCGTAATGGTGACTGAATGCACCTCGAAGCCGAAATTTTAAATTTTAATCTAGATTTTTTTTATTTAATGTTTTGTGTTGTTTTGTTTGATTTTTCGCGGTTATTTCTCAATAGAATGATTTCAAATAACTGTACGACAAAAATAGATACACCATCGGAAAGAGCACGCGATTTCCGTTCTAATGAAGTTAGTTTTGAATTTCTAACGCAATTTACTGAATTTTGAGAAATTTCTAAAAAATAATCAGTTTTGGCATCAAGATGTTAGTTTTGATTTTAAATTTGTTGCATCCGACTTTCTAATAACACTATTATTTTCAATTTTATTCAGCTTATAACTAGAACGGTTCTCTCTGATTTAAAACAAGAACGGTTAAAATATCTTTTCCCGTTTTTTTTAAATTAAATTATTCCTGGGCAGATGAAAGTTATTTTTGTCGAGCGAAATTCCTTCAGCGAAAGTCTTTCGGAACGCAGCTTTCAATTTGATTGGATGAAGGGTCAGGTGACGTCATAACCTTCGGAGCTTTTTGTCATGTTCTAAGAATTTTTTTTTTTTTTCATTTTGTTGAAGTCCTGATTCCACGGGCAACAATTTTTTTATATTGTTTTGGATTAATGTACACTGTACTGTTTTTCTACATGTTATTATCGCGGAAAAAATAAGCCGGAAAATCTATAATGTGTATCTTTTGTTTTGAAAACTTTTTCGTGTCATTGTGGGCGATTTTTTTTATTTTGTTTAAGTCCTGATTCCACGGGCATCGCCGTGCGCGTACTGCTAGTAAACTATAAAGCGAAAAATCACCATTTGAGTTCAAATATTTTGCAAATCTTTGTAATGTAGTATGATATTGCTCTAAATAAAGTTTCCATCCCCTACAATAAGTATTTTACAGTATTCGTAAGGTACCACTCTTATTCAAGCGCATACGGATAAAAAAATATTTTTTAACTTCCAACATTCTGATTGGCAAGTTATGTTTGCAAAGTGGCGAAAAAAAACATAAGAAAGACGTAGATTTTTCGTAAAAACGACGGATTGAAGTCATAAAAAAATGTTTCTTATTAATAATAATTTAATTATCAATCTCTTTAATACAATATTTACACAGAGTAGTATAATGGTTACAGCATAGAAAAATCACAAGCCACCACAGACCCTTGCTACATGCGATAAACTTGTGATTTACCTATTCTATAACCATTATACTGCTCTGTTTAAATGTTGTTTTAAAGAGAATGATAATTAAAATACATTAATACGAAATACTTGTTTTATGATTTTATCCCGACGTTTTCACCAAAAATCTACGGCGCGGACCCGAACTGCGCCTTTCTTATGCTTTATTTAGAGTAGCTTTTGACGGCGCCATCTGTTGACAGTATATAGAACTACATTTCGCATATGCGCAGTAAAATATTATTTACTACAAATGTTCATATTTCCCGTAATATTTAAATTTTTGAATTCAAATTTCAAATCAATGTTTCTTTTACATGTTGTCAAGTATTCTGTAAGTTTCGTACAATTCGAAAGAAAACTCTGCATGTTATAATAAAAAAACATGCGGAGTTTGAAATTTCAATTGTATACCGATTTTTACTTATATTCTGATAAATATTTTTAATGTCTCACCTTGGTTCCTAGTAATACTCCTCGAGCTCTTTAAAATGACTCCAGAATCAACCTCCTAGCTAAACGCGTTTCCACGCTACACTTATTTATAACCTTACATGAAGCTCATCCATAACAATCACGCGCATGTGCCTACACTGGTACGATGACGTCGCAGGCAAAACAAATACTATGCCACAAACCATTACAGCTATGATCTACCCGTTGTGGGGTCAACCATTCTTTTCGCATTATTAGTCTCCTAGTTATCAGCGATTCAAATCTGATAGTATTTTGTCACACAAGAAAGTTCGACCCACTATTACTGTAACGAGCGGAGAGATGTTTTCACGTCAAAATTTTCGAAATCGGTCCAACTGTTGAGTCTGGAGACTCAGTCAAATTTTTTATCTATAAGCAACGTGCAGTGAATTAGTATTTTTGCAATTTCTCTGAAAATTGAAGGGTAGGTGTGAGAAGACTTCCACTGATGACGTATCTAGGGGTCATAAACTTACATATTAAATAAAATTGACGAAATCGGTATAGTATTTGGAATGGGGACTTTTTCATTTCAACCCCATAGATGTATGAACAGTGAATGTTAACAGTGATGCACAGTGAAGCAAAGTTTTTGGATGGCGACAACTAATGACATATATAGGATTCATAAGCTTTCATATGAAATAAAAATTGTCGAACTAGGTTCAGTGTTTGGAGCTGGAGTCTGGTCTTTTGGTTTTGTCAATTATTTTACTTATTTATTTAAAGAAAAGCACAGTACAGAGAAAACTCCATTTATAGAGCGCTGTGAACAACAAACATACAAAGAACAAAAGCCACAACGATTAAATAGAAAAGAAATGCGCTAAAAAATAAAAATTTGAACACAGAGAATACACAAAATCAGAAAAATCAAACGCAAATATAATTAAAAACGAAAACACATAATCACAAAAACATTAAAACACACTATGATTCTAAAAGTCGTATTCTTATTTTAAAAAATAAAAAAAAGGCCATTTCCAAGTGGCAAGGGTTAAAAAGTCAAAACACACAAGCACCGAATCCTCTAAAAACACACCAGGAGTTGAAGCGCTTACTGAATTTAAAACTCAAATACACACTTGAGATAAAAAAATAAATTGCAACAAGGCGCCAGAAACAGAGTATAGAAATTAAAACCTATAAAAAAATATTAAAAAAAATGGTCGAATACATAAGAACACTGAAAATCTAAACGCATAAAAATCTAAAAAGTTGTAAAAAGGCAAAATAAAATTCATTTTAAATACATAGATGTATTAAAACAGATACTATGTAACGGCTTCACACGTTGTTTGAGTCTCCTTTATAATCTCTTAGCCGATTCGTTCGAAATTCATTAAGTGAACCAAATCTGATTATTTTCTGAAATGTTCCATACTTTTAACAACAACAGTGCATCTCTAAACATATATTAACTACTGAAAACGCGAAGTGAAATATTCCTCAATATTTGTTAACTAAGATGGATATTTCAATACGGACTTTCTGTAAACAAATATCTTTGCATTTCACTGGTCGAGTTTATTATAAACTTTAATTCACGATCGAGCATCTATTTAAATACGTTCTCTAATGCGAACTTCATGGTTTAATAAGAACATTCATTAGCAATTTCGAATTCTACTAAGCTTTTGCACACTTTAAAGTTTCTGGAATATCTTGCGCATCGATATCGACAATTTATGGTTAAGGAGTGGGAAGATAAAGGCAATGATTAAAATTTATTATATGCTAAATTTATGCAAATATTTACTGGGATGTTAATACATAAAATAAAATATTACATTAGATAAATATTGGAGTTTTAACGTTAAGTTGAAAAGTTTAAACTTATTAATTTTAATAAAATTTTTGTTTCAATTATTTTGTTAATTTATTTATATATTTGCAGTTAACTTAACAACAAAATATTATAATTACGTCTATAACAATAACAAAATATTTGGAATAACAATGCATAAAGCGATTGAAGACAAAATAACAGACCTGAAGTGAATAAAAGTAAGAGGATCAATTACGATATTACACATATAACTTTCCTAGTCTATACTTATAAAAGGCAATGTTTGTGTGCGTGTGTGTGTTTGCCTGCGATGACCAGACGAATCTATCGCACTTACAGCCATGAAATTTGGTACACAGGTAGTCGTAATGGTGACTGAATGCACCTCGAAGCCGAAATTTTAAACTTTATTTTAGAAATTTTTTTATTTAATGTTTTATGTTGTTTTGGTTGATTTTTCGCACTAATTTATCAATAGAATGGTTCCAAATAATTGTGCGACAAAAATAGATACACCATCGCAAAGAGAATGCGATTTCCGTTCTAATGAAGTTAGTTTTGAATTTCTAGCGCAATTTACTGAATTCAGAGAAATTTTTAAAAAATAGCCAGTTTCGCCATCGCAATGTTATTTTTGATTTAAATTTGTTGCATCCGACTTTCTAATAACACTATTAATTTCAATTTTTTTCAGCTTATAACTAGAACGGTTCTGTCAGATATAAAACAAGAAAGGTTAAAATATCTTTTCCCGTTTTTTTAAAATTAATTTTTTTCTGGGCCAGTGAGAGTTATTTTTCTCAATCGAGTTCCTCGCGCGGCACTTCTTCGGAACGCTGCTGCCAATTTTGATTGGTGGACGCGCAGGCTACGTCATGACCTTCACCTGAATGAATGAATTCGATCATTATTTTCGGATTCGATTTTATATTTTGCTTGCTGTATAATAATCATTTTCACGTTCCAATTTTGTAATATTGTTTTGGATTAACGTACGTTGTACTGTAGCGCGAAAAAAATAAGCAGGAAAATCAAATAATGTGTATCTTTTGTTTTGATTTTGTTCTCAATATTTTTTCATGTCATTCTGGGCGTTTTTCTTCATTTTGTTAAAGCCCTGATTCCACGGGCAACGCCGTGCGCGTACTGCCAGTGAGTATATAAGCAAACTAATGATCTTGCTGAAATTTTTGTGAGAAGCTTTAAATGAAAACTAGCTGCGTGGCCCGGCGTTGAACGGGCTATCTCGAATAATAGGATATTCCCGGGCGGAGAGAAGTGAGGTCATATGGATCCATATATTTTCATATGGCCCGCCTCTGTTTTCTTAAACAAATATTGTCACTTACTTTCCCCAACAAACGTTACGAAGTGAAATACCTTAAGAAAGGAAAGAAAATGATTTTTTTCCGATATTAATAAATCCAAACACGTAAGCTCTCTAAAAAAGAAATACCAGCTTCCTTTAAATAAATAAATGGAAAAACACCGTATGTGAACCATTAGATTTTAAAAGGGGACTTCTGCAGATTCGAATGAAATTAACTTTTTTTACGTTTTTGATATGATGGATGTAGTTGCATTGTTTGGTGTAAAACCTGAAATATTGCCATTCACACTTAAGTTGTAGTAAATCATCAAAGTTTCAGTATGATGTTAGAAGGGGACTTCCGTGCGGAAGAGGATCTTCAATTGACCCTCAAAAGGCCTAAAATTAATTTACATCACTATTTTTTTTAAATTTTCATTTTTAAATATGAATTTTACTTTTAAAAAATCCCACACACTCTTTGCCTCTAACAACAGCAGCAGATCATCTAATACCCAGAATTGAAATTATCCAGCATCACCAACGTACCATTACCGGGGATTAAATTACTTGCTTCATTACAAACAAACAAATTTTACATTTTGTTTTGTTTTATTAAAATTTAAATTTATTCGCAAATAAACGAATTTTGATTTCTTGTTTCATAACTGTTTATCCCTGAATTATTTTAAAATCTGAATTTTACTTAAAAATCAGTAGCTTTCGAAATTTATATTTCTTTTGCAAATAAAGATACTTTTACTTTTATTTTGAGTTTCATTGATATCCCAGGCTTCATGATCATTTTCAGAGAAGAACTTTTAAATTTATTTGGATTCTTTTTTTAAAAAGTTTAAGTTTACTTTCAAATAAATTAATTTTGAATTTTATTTGCATTTTCTTGATATTTCTAGCTTCTAATTATTTTTTCCTTTATTTTTTTTCTGTTGTAAACGAATAACTTTAAAATTCTATTTTATTTGCTCAATGGATGGCAGCACGTGACTGACCGATATTAAGTAATGAAAAGAAAGAACCAGAAAATTATTTTATGATTTTTTTTCGTTGTTTGTAATTTCAAAACACCAAGTTTGCTAAATTAGGAGAAAAAACCAGGTTTCGTTAAATAAATAAACAAAAAATTCAAGAACTCCGGAGTCAAAGTTGTCAATAAACAAAAATTTCAAGAACGTTGGATGCCAAAGCTGTCGATAGATGGCAGCACGGGGGAATCAATCAATATATTTTAATTAATATTTTTTAACAAATTACAATTTCGGAATTTAAATAGTCGAAATGGTTTCCTTGGATTATTTTCCATCTTTTGGTACTTACGGCTATTTCAGGATTCAGTGGCTCGTGAGAAGATAGAAGGACATAGATACATATGTTTGTTTACTTTCGAATTTTAATAGGATAGATAATATGAGAAAACTGTTTCAAAATTATAAAGCAAGTTATTTATAATATTTACTGAATGTGAAATAATAAATGCATGTTTCATAGATTACTTTTATTTCTATTTGATACGAAACACCCAATCTCTTCATATGTCTCAATTTTTTTTTCAAATATGGCAAAGAATTTTCCTCACTATGTATGTAGAATTTTGCATGAAAATTTTTAGAAAACTAAAGAATATTGCCCTCTGCTTAGCCAACCGTAGTGGTTTTCTATTTTAAGAATGATGCTAATACTCAAGCTCCAGAAACTCAAAACATTAAAGTTTCACTTTAACAATAACCACACTTTGTATTCGATTGCCAGCTCCGAAATCTAACAACTGGCGAGTGCATGTGAGAGGTTACACTACATTAGAATTTCATTTTATATCTTTTTACTTTCTAGTATACAAAGAGAAAGTATTGTAATTGTCAAAAAATTCGAACTCGAGATTTTGACGGATCTCGTTTTAGACCCCCTGAGTCCGAATAACACAATTTTGGAATTATGTCTGTGTGTCTGTCTGTGAACAAGATAACTCGAAAACTATTAAAGCTACTGGGATGAGATTTGGTATGTGGTCTTTAAACATAATTTGTAGGTTTCTGTCAAATTTTGGACAAAATCCGTCAAAGGGAAGTCTGTATGTTCGAGGTCATGTGAACTCTATAACTCAAAAACTTGAATAACTAGATGAATAAAATTCGATACACAGTTTTATCATCATGAATGTAGGTCAGTATAAAATTTTGGGCCAAATCCGTCAAAGGGTTGACTGTTTGTCGGTCCGTATAATTTACTTTTGAAGAGGATCCATTATCTCGATGCGCATGCGTACCAGAAGAGCGGAGAGGAATTTCATTACGGAGTAGCGAATTACGTCAGTTTGTCCTTGAGCCGGTAAGAGAAGAACATCGTTACGCATCTCTTTGAATTTCATTTTTTGCCCAGATATTTTTCAATCACTATAATGAAAAACCTTCTGATAGTCATTGGATCCCGGGTTACAATAGGTTCGAACTTTTTTAGCCACGCGGGGGAAGGGGAAGCAGCACCTTTTTGGGGAAGTATACAAGAAAGTTTAGGGGAGAACACTCCCGCTGGTTTATTACAACTTTAATTATTTTAGTTGAATATTGGCAATTTCATTTATTTTATTTTTACAACAGTCAGCTAATGCTTTGGTCATTTTACATTGTTTTTGCGTTTTATTTTCACGTTTTTTCCATTCCTTCTTAAATAAAATTGTTTAAAATAATTGTAATTATTGACCCTTACCCAATTACAGCCTTATTTTAATAATTACCCTCTTAAAAATTTAAATTTTACAATATCGTATCGAGGAAATACGCGCAACCTTTCATGTTGGTATAGAGGATGTGCATTAGGGTGGATCGAAAATTCGAAATTTGGATAAAATAATCGGCATAGGGTACAAAAGTTGTCTTTTAAGTGTACTAGCATACACGCAAAATTTTTTCAACTTTGCTCAATATATTCCGGTGCCCCAAGACACTTAAATATTTGCAAAAATCGATTTTTATGCAAATTTCGAATTAAAAATTAAAAATAAAAAATGTG
>BGPR01054437.1:0-10206 GCA_013235015.1 Araneus ventricosus
GGAAAGAAAGCTTGGCATCTTCTGTTGGTAAAAGGAACTTTCGAGTCGATAGTTAGCACCCGAGATAGATTTTTGACTTAGCTTTAATATACGAGAAAAGGTTCTTCCTCGAAAACTTTCAGGGGAAACTGGCCAACATTTGCGGTTCGCTTGGAGGAAAGCCTCCGGCAGCGAGCAGTTTGTAGCTAAAGCGCATATATATTACTAGTTTTGGAATGATGTTGGGTAAGAGCACAGCCGGAAGCGAGAGCACGGAACCGTCTATCTGGTTCATATTACCCAGCTATGTCATACATTATCTCATTATATCGTGTAGGACAAATATTATTATTAACTAGAAAATCACCCGTCATGGTATGACGGTTGCAAATTACCTCTTCATTCGAGAGATTTCTCGTCAAATTTGACATGTTTAAATAGTTATATATGTGAGAGAAATGTTTATTCATTGATTGAAAACAAATAAAATGAACATATGTTTTATGACAGCTTGTGATGGAGCTTCGGCTTCGATGAGTCTTCTATACGCGTCTGCATCTACTGCACTAATCCTGTCCAGTGATTCCTGGCTTTGCCTCGCTAACCATCTTGCTTTCCTTTCCTATCTGCCGTCTTTTTGCAATGGGTTCTTCGTCGGTATTCATCGTAAACTAATTCATGATTGTAGAGTATTAAGTTATAGTAAAAGATTTATACAAAATATGTACATAATAATTCAATAACCATGAAATTCTCAGATTGTCAAACAGAAGTCAAAAGTTAAAATTTTAAAGGAATTCTTTTCAAAATTCTAATGAAAACAAAGCACTTCTCTGCTTGTCAAACGCTACCAAAATTATTATCAAATTATATATCACAACGATTGCAATAAATAATGAGATGCACCTTGGCGTCCAAACTATATCACGCGTATGATATACCACTGACGTAATTTACTACTTTCTATTGAAAAACGGAAATTAATTTGAAATATATGATTAATATAATTTCTCGGGAACTATTGATCATAGCGAGATAAATTTCCTATCAGTCGATAGAAAATTTTATTTCACTATTTTAGAGCTATTAAATTTGAAATTAGAACGACAATTACTTTTTTAAATTTAAAATTACTGAAATTTAGGTGCTCTGACAATGAAATATTGCTGTTTAACGTCTCGCAGTGCTATGGCGCGAATTTTATTGTTGGTGAAGTCAGAGCGTTACCGGATCAATAAGAGATAGATCTGGGCTATTATAATAGTAATGTCTTTAACTATAATTACTGCAAAAAATTCCTAATGGTTAAGGTAGGGCATGCAAAGGTAGGGATTGCAAAAAATGCAATTGCATCATTTTTCGGCTTTACCAATATTTTTAAATATTTAAATCTTCGTCACCAAAGTTTATTTAGTATCTTGTGGCATCTCTGGCAACTTTTGAAATTTAAACCGTAATTTTTAACAGTTTTATTAAATATCTAAATTTTTCTTAATTATTTACTTTGTAATCAACTTAAGTATTAATTACTCTTAACTTTTTATATCTTTTCCTTTAATGTTTCAAGTTTATTAAATTATAAATCAAATTAATTAAACGGAACTATTTGCGCGCCATCTTGTACGGCGTATGAATTTTTGTGTGAAAGAGCTTTGGCGTCCCTGACTGGAAAGATTCCTTTGTGTGATTTTAAAATTTGACTGGTCCAGACTTGCTCGAAGTGGTTACACCTGCGGGCTCTTGGAGAACTTTGGGCCTTCAGGGAGCTTGTCCCTGCAGTATTTTCCGTAGGAAAAAAGAAGGAAATGGTTCGTTTCTCAATGATAATTTATTCCATGTATTTCTGCAAGTGTAAAAATCGTTAAGTATTGGCGATATCAACTGGATCGAGCTTGAACTGATGTTTCCTTGTTCTGTTCACTTTTGGAATGAAAGCCGTTGTAATACGGTTGTGTGCTTATTATAATCAATTTTCTCAACGGACTGAGGTTTTCACGCTCTGCAACAATCTGTAGATTGAATGAACTTATTTGCAAGCATGGTGTTATCCAGTCTCGGTTATTGGATAAAATTACTCAACCTACCATGCCCTGCAATAATTTATTGCAGTACTCAAATAATGCTCATGTTGAAATAATTGAACAGCCTACTCCTCGACGTCTTCGTATTTGTGATAAATGTGAAATTGAAGAAAGAACTGCTGGAAGCATTGTGGGCATAAAATTTTTAGTGCTTTACTACAACGCTTGCTGTGTTTGAAGTTTCAAAGTGAAAGGAAACACTTCTTCTTAAAGTTTGTGCGGAAAATTTGATTATGCATAACCTTATGCGTGTTGCATCAAATGATTCAAGAAAATTTTTCGCGACGTTGAACATTATGTGTAATTTATCAATTAATTTCAGTACATATTCAGCTCATAGTGGCCACTGCGAATAGGGTAAATGTTTTTTCATTTACTAATTTGGTGAAGAATTTTGCTACATATATATATATATATATATATATATATATATATATATATATATATATATATATATATATATAATCATTGTTTGCTTACAAAATGCCTTTTGAGTTGTGCATCAGTATAATTTTGTTATATCTATTTTCTTAACTTAAAATGTTGTTGGCATTAACCTTCTAAATTAAAAAAATTGTTAAATAAAAAGTTTTAAAAGTTTGCTTCTGTTTTAATCTCTTTAATTATTTTCACAGTTGCAATTCTACTAATTATATTTTCAGCTATACCATCATCTTCGGCCAATTATATTTTAGGTGCCTGTAATGGTAGGTACATTATATGAGTGTAGTATAAATTGCATTTCATTGTATTCATATTTCAACACCCAGTATTCGTTTAATAATTGATATATAAATCTAAAGTTGAAATAAAAATCTAATTTTAAGCTTTGGCACCAAGCAAGAATTATCAATTCTATAATTAACATCCCACAATTAACAGAAATACAAACCGTCTTAGTAGAAAGTACTGGAAACAAATTAAGAAATTTCGAGAGTATAATTATTCCATTCCTGTTAAATTTCAGCTTGATTTTATTAATCAGGACGAAACGCCTTGATAAATTGTAAGTAATTCAAAAAATAGCAAATAAATAATTTTATTAATTAGTTATTAACTCATTTAAAAATAACTTTATGAAGGCAAAAATGGCATTAATGCAAATATGAATCACTGTGAAGATTAGGCCTATAAACAACGAAATCAGCTATTTTCGGATAGATAAAATGAGCCTTTTTTATAAATCTTACAGATTTTTTAACGAATAAAAAATTCAAAAAAAATCAATAAATATTTTTAATTGCTTTTTCCATAATATGTCTTATATTCCCTCCAAATCTTACCAAACTAGGTACAAAAGGAGGTCAGATAATAAAGGACTTATTCGAGGTGCATTAGTAAGCATCTGATTGGTTTATTATTTCCGGATTCAGCCTTGTTGACCCTAATTGGACGACGGAAAACTAGCTTATCCAATCACTGGACATCAGAGTTCGAAATCTTTGTTTGGCAGCTTTTGTCACTTTGTCAGCAATGACGTTCTTCTTTGAGTCTTTTCGACAGCATTGTCGTTCCTTGTTACTGCTTCATGTCATTTATTGGAAATATATGGATTGACTTTCACAAATCAGCCTCAGCTGCAGACATGTATTTGAAATGGATTGTTATGGTTGGTAGAAGAATTGTTATGGCAGTTCTGAAGTGGCACTGGAAGCATTTTTATCGGAAAACGTTAAACGCACGAAAACACTTTCCGAGGCCAATAAAAAAAGAATTTGAGATAAAAGGAAGAATGATTGAAAAGGGTTTGGATAGATAAAAACATTGAATGATGCATTTTTTTAAAAATAATAAGGATGAATGATTGGGTAGATATCCTATTGTTTGATATCGTATTTGTTACGCATAAAAAATACTTTGACAAAATCTTCTTGTGGGTATACGTGAATGCAGTGCAATAAGCAGGATTTAAACAAATAAAGCCCTTTATTTTACAAATATTCTAAGCAAAGAAACTTAGCACAGGTATGAAAACAGCACTTCTAAAAATTCACAACAGAGATTACCAATAAATCTCAAATACAGCACTTTCAAGTAGCAATAAATTTCTTTTCAGCTCACCAGCGTTCACTGCTGATCAAAATCGAACCAACTCGTCTTGGCTTGAGAGCTTGCTTTTATGCATTTTCAACAGGAAGTGACGTCATTACGAAGGAAGTGACGTAATCTCCAGAAAGTTCATGAAGCCAGTAGAAATAGGTTGATAGTTCAAGGTCTTTCTAGAGAATTTCTTTTGTCGCCAAGGTCACCAAATTTGACACCAACTCGCCAAATTTGTCGCCAAGATCAGCATCTCAGGGAAACAACTTTATAGCTTTGTAACAATACGCAATACTTCCTAAATATATAGGCGAGTTAGTAAAAAAAATAATTTAAAGGAAGTCTATTTTTCTAAAACAATATTTATAGAATATCTTTACTGACTTCAAGTATGAAGAATAATAATGGATTTGGTACGAAACGGGAATATCCAATATATATTTTTATTATTCAAAATTGATTTGCAGTTTCTATTCAAATATCAAAATTAAATATTATACATTTGTTTTAATGGTATACCTAAAAATGGGTACATTAATTTTAAATATTTTGGAGGCACATGCAATATTTCATTTTCTGTATAAATTTTGCTGCTTTTATTGTTAAACTTCATGAAACTTGCATAATTTTGCAGAAGAACGATCCATTTCAGCACCCACAAATGATTTTTCTAATTTCTGGTGATTGATTTCCAGAAATTTCTTTTATAAATAAATATTTCTATGAGACTAAAAGGTAAACAAGCATTCTTCTTTTCCATATTTATGAATATTTAAAAATGGCATCTTTTTTTGTCGACGTTTAACAATTGAAAGTTTACATTTCAACGTACTTACGGACATATTAAATGTTGCTTTTACTATAAAGAGGCCTATTTATCTAATACATTTTTCATTTTACTACCTTAAAAATTTTATTCTTTAGGGTTAAAATTTTAGAGTTAGGAATGAAATACGGTATTCTCAAACGTACAAACAAAGCAAAAAGCACTGGCAAAAACAAAAGCAAAACGATGCAAAAAGCACTTGCAGCCGCAAGGGAGAAAAATCAATTTATTTTTATTTCCTCATCAGTACTCAGGTTGCCACCTTTTTTATTGTAAATTGGTTTAATAACATTTTCAGTATGTATCCATTGGCCACAACAGGAATTAAAGTTTCGGTCTTATTCTCAAGATTTTAGAAGACAATATTGGGTGTGTAGCTTAAAGGCAACAGGACATTTAAGGGTTAAACAAGTTTTCCAAACAATTGTTGTGTCATGATTTGTTCTAATGGTGCAATTATTTTTCATCATTTATTTTGCTGTAGCGTTTTAATAATCACTTATTTTTAGCATCAAGATTTCACATGCATCCTAAAAAGAAATGTTACGTTTAGTGTTCTGTTGAATTCAAAGTAAAATGAATTTTCATATAGTATTATGAGCCCATAAATGTACCTCGGATATTTCCCGGATTTCGGTTTATGACTTCTTCAAAAATGAGCTTTTTCATATAAAACTTTAAAGAGGCAGTCAAGCATCTCGCAGATGTGCATACACGAATATGAAGCGCCATTTTATGCATAACGTAGCTTCTTAAATCAATTGACTAAATGACCCGATTTGTATTCCTTGCTTCAAGAATTGAATCTTCCGTTGAATACAGGTAATTTATTTTACCAATAACACACAAAACTCTTTGCCCGAAGAAATAGAATTCGGGTTGTTCATATAATAAACCTGGACATATGACACAGTGAAGTGAAAGAAGCCATCTCGACTCAAAATAACTCTCTATTTTCATTTTAAAACCTAGTCGCATGAATAATGGATGTTCTGGATAACATAGTTATGTCACACTCTTATTTCGCATCTCTCTCGTGGCATCAGAAGACACCTCTTCTTGTTCCGCTACATCCGTCTTATATTTAAACCGAGAGAGATCTATTTGTATTTTTAGTAACAGCATCTTTAGGTTCTTTTGCTCTGTTACTTTCGAATAAAGTCTTGGATTATTTTCTCTGAAAAAGACTTAAAGTACCTAGGTTTACCAGAAAATCTACATATTTAAATGTATACAGGGAATTTCTTAATGCTGATTGTGTTTTATATGCAAGTCGGAAAAGGGAAAACGAAATATAGAAAAAATCGTACAGTTGGTATCATAACGCCTTACTTAGGAACAACTTGGTGACTATTACGCTTTTTTTAATACGGAGATGCCTATAGGCTGGATATTATTTGTATATTTCGTGAAGCGACATGCATGGTATAATTTTTTTAAAAAAAGTTCTACATGGATAACTATTTTGGGCCTATAGAACTACAGAACTTGGCGCGCAATTACTTCTTGGACAGTATATGCTCACTAAGAAAGGGTTTTCAAAATTTGAATTAGAATTTGAATTAAAAAATAATTGAAATTTTAGTTTTTTCTCAATAACTTTGAAGTATATTATCGCATAAAAATCATTTTTACAGCAGTTTAAAATTAAAACATTAGCGTATCAGTGATACCAATTTTATTTGCATACAATTTTTCTAATAAAATTTAAAAAAAAATACTTTTAAGTTTTATTTCAAAAATTGTTGCGCTTTGGGGCGATATTAAGTACATTTTTTGTGTGTTCATTATCGTTGCTATAATTAAGAGTAAATTCTTAAAAAAATAGTATCAAGACAGACGAATGAAGACTGAAACATTATTATTTTACAATGTTTGTGCTAGAGGTTCGAATCACCTATAAATTTTTGCTTATATAATTGAGGACCGCTGAAATCTAGAGCAGATTCTCGGTTTTAGAACTGGATGTTTGCAGGTCACAAACTGAATCCCGTGAAAATTACCTGCCAGGCGCATGCAAAATCCGGCAGGGTAACGATTTCTCTCTTTTGTAGTATGGCAGTTTCCACAAGGACCAGTGGCGGCGACCTTTAGGGCTGCAGCACTCCCTGAAATTAATTTTTAAACTTGAATTTTTCGTTTTTAATCTCATTTGCTTACTTTTCCACTCTCAGAGTTCCATGACTTACGAAAATGTAGAAAAAGTGATAAAAAATGAAAAAAAGGGGATAAAATGAATCCAAACAAAGAGAGACGCAGTTCTGAGCTGCAAAATAATCTGCTATTTATTTCTAAATATTCCCTATTTTAAAACAGAATAAATATATTTCTTTCATTACCATGCTGAATTAACTGACTCTGTTTTCTATAACAACTCGAAATTTTGTTTCTTTTTGCGTTAATATGAATAAAACAGTGTATATATTTTTTATAAGAAATGATGGAAAAGTAACTGTTTTTCATTCTAAAAGAAATGGATTTAATTCTGTTTTATCCTAAAATGGAAACATTTTTTCCAGTTTCTTAATGATTTAATTATGCACGAATCACGGCTCAAAGAGCTTGCTTTCCGTGTTTTTATGCTTGACATTTACGTTTGTAACAGACGTAATTAAGGCATCTTAATTACTTTTTATTCTCCACTACTTCGGCTCATTTATTCAAGCTGTCATATCAAGAAAATTCTAGGAATTGTTTTTTTATTTTTAGATTTTATTTCTAATGTAACGGCTGGGCGACTTGGTTTGGCTTTTGTTAATTTCCAACCTTAATGATTTTACGCAATGTAATTTCTTAATGATCCTAATCATTAAAGTACTCAAAAATGTAGAATTCTTTTTGTCGCTTTTACATTAAAGTGTTGAAAATATGGAGCCAGTTTTTAAAATTCATCAGTTTAGATATTTAAGGCGTCTAGCAAGCCATAGTGACACAAACTGTCGGAGAAGAGCTTAGCGGCTTTAAGAATAATGAGAGCAGTTTGGTACACTACATTTAAGTACCTCCGGTTCTGTTCTGATTGCCCTCCAAACTCTGGGTGAAATAAGGAGTAAAAGTGTCGTTAGTAACTTGTTCGCCACGTCTGCTGGAAGGGCGATACATGTGCTCTACTCAACTGCTTTCAATGTACTTCACGCTGCTAATCGCTTCACCGACACTTTGTGTCGCTAATGACTTGTCGGACACAAATCGGACGTATGCACCACGCCTAAGTAAGTCTGATATTTTCAGTTTCTGAAAAGAAATCAGCGGTAATGTCTCATATACTTTCTCCATAATATGGCGCGTTTTGTGTTTGCCTTCGATGTTAAGAGAATCGAATGTGCATTTCTGGATTTGCTGTTGCTGCTGGATTGAATGAGTCAAAAATATTATAAAAATGTACAATTTTAAAATCAATACAGAGGACCGAATTTCATTTATATTGCGTGTTGCGTTTTGGAGTTAATCTGCTGACACATATATGGGCAACATACAGTCGCACAGTTTAGCATTTGACGGATTTGAACCAAGATTTGATTGAAATTTACAATTTTAGTGTAAAACTCACATACGCAATTTCATTCTTATACTTTGTACTGGTTATGAGTTATAGTTGACGATATAATACTTTCTCTTTCTATGCTTTGTGAAGAAGAAAGTAGAATTTTCAACTTTAAGCGAACAATATTATTGAAAATTTGTAAGAATTACACATATAAGGTTACCATAAAAGGTTTCTACAACATCTTTTCAAAATGAGACAAATATAAATTAATGAAAATGGGTAAGTGGAACGAAAGCTCAGGTTTTACATTTGTATTTTTATTACTGAAAAAAATGAGTTTTAAACTGTATTGCTCTGTTCTATGATCATAAGAATTAGGCACTGTAACATAATGAACAGATGCAAAACATCCTGAAAACTCTAATACATCAAATGAATCTCCTTTTAGGCCAACCTATCTCAGAGGTTTAGCAATTTGGACCACAGTTTCCAAATCAGGTTTTTGCGCCGGTTACTAGTTAGGTTATTATTAATCATAATTTTAGTTTTAACTAAATAGTGGTGTATTTTTCAAGGTTGACCTTTTATTTTAGTATCTATTTTTGGCTTTAAACTTTTCCTTATTGGCCTTACCTTTACCTTAACCTTTTCCTTCAATTGTTGTACCAGAAAATTTTTTACCTTTGAATGTGGGTCGGTACAACTGCTGTATCAGACACAAGTGAGAATTTCACACCTGGCCGTCCTTGTGGTGTCTTACACCCTTACGGGTGGGCCGGTCGCTGTGGGTCAAGTGTCCCCGCATTCAACGCAGTTCTTCTGGTTTAAGTCCCCGTAACCTAAAGGTTAATAATTAGTTTTTAAAAATCCTACGCTTCAGGTACTGGAACTCCAACTCTTAGTAAGGAAAGGAATGTGATCTACTATGAAAATAAGTGAATTAATTCATATTCCTCCATTTTAACCCTTTCGGATCGAGCTATAGAATTTTTTATATTTATATCTATCATGAAGTCAAAGTTGCGATTCATTTAAAAGACAAAAAAAATCATTTAGAAACTCTTAACCCTCCGTTAGTCATAATCATTTTCATCCTTAATTGGTCGCAATGTTTCTCGCGGAGAGGAAAGCTATTCCACATGTTCATTCGGCTTAGAACATTTTTCCTTAAATGAGAATGTAAATGAGTGTTCTGCAAGTAAAATTCAAATTATAATACGTTGAAAACTGCTAATGATGAAGACTGCATGCATATGTATTGGATATTGCAACTAACAGAGAGTTAAGTATCTGAAGTGTTTTATGTGGATTGAAATAGCATTTAATGTATCAAATAGGAAATGACATCTATTAAGAAGGTTAAATAATTTCTTAGGTTAAGAGATTAATTTGTATGCAATATCTACTTCCAGTCATATTTAATTAAGGTCTCTCAATTGAATTAAAACCGTTTAAAGAAAAATATATCATCGCTTAAAATGCGCGACATGTATTTCGTACTCACTAATTTCCTAATATACGTACGTATTTCCTAATATACGAACGAAAACTTTTTCAGATGCACATTAATCACACTTGATCATTCATTTCACATTTAATTTAATTCCCAGAACATTTCGCTTAAGAACGCGATATATTTCTTTTTTACACTCCATTGATCTCGTGCCTTCAAAGAGTTATTCCTTCTACTAAAATATTCGCGAACGTTCCGAATAAAATATTTTAACAATGGCACCATTAGACTACCCGAGTGTTTATAGGTATTCATGATCTACTTCCATTAGCATTTCAGT